>CAUYRH010156227.1:0-10412 GCA_963574655.1 Perodicticus potto | reverse complement strand
TTTTCAGTACCTTTTATAATGTATTTTAAGAGAATGAACTAATTGATAAAACATTTCAAAGGCTTCCAAGACTTGCTTTGAACCTACCTTATTGTGGAAATTGCATGTACCTGGTTTGACAAATAAATTCCAAAACCTTTAAAAAAAAAAAGTCTTGCTATGACTAATGGAAATACTTGAAGTGGATTAAATAATTTGTTTTAGGAAAAAAATTGAGCTCTTTATTATTTCTTTTAGTTTCTGTGCATATGGAAAGAAATTTTATCAGTGATGATGATACTATGTCCTTTGGAGGAAAATGAAGTCTTATTTCATACCTGCTAAAGACAAGTATTTCTGGATTTTATTACTATGTTATATGACCAACTTAAGTGACTTCATTATGAAACTAAGTTTTACATTTTAGTAGGTCAATGAAGTTGCTATTAAGTAAATGGAAAGGTTGAATTTATTATATTTATCATTAGTTAAGTGTGGGATGTGCTTGATTACCTCAAATTTGTAATAAAATTGTCATGTTTATAATCACTGAAATAAAGTTTAAATCTTTTTTTGTTGCAGTTTGGCTGGGGCTGGGCTCGATCCCACCACTCTTGGTATATGGGGTTGGCACCCTATCCACTGAGCCACAGGTGCCGCCCCTAAAGTTTAAATCTAAAAGCAAGTAGGAATGATAACAAACTCTTGACAAATATTTTGCTGCACGTTGGTACTTTTCAGAGATATCCAGGTTTCCAAATACACAGAAAGGTAGATTCCAGTCTGATATGACAATGGTGATAATCATATATCATTTGCATCTGTTTACTAATTATTGAACGCTCTGTTATATGCCAGGCACTGAGTTGAATGATTCATACAGTGCCTCATATAGACACATCTTTATGTTGATATTCATATCAATTAACATTGATGCTTTGTGTCCAAAGTCTGAAAATTCTGTAAGCAAATAACAGATAGCAATATGAGTTGTAAAAGTGGTCCATAGTCTTAGTATAGGTTGAGTGTCCCTAATTTGAAAATCAGAAATCTGAATTGCTTCAAAATATGAAATTTTTTGAGTGCCAACATGATGCCATAAGTGAAAAATTTCATACCTGACCTTATGCGATAGGTTGCAGTAAAAATGCGGTCAAATTTTTGTTACATGCACAAAATTATTTAAAATACTATATAAAATTATATTCAGGTGATATGTGTAAGGTGTATGTGAAATACAAATGAATTACATTTTTAGACTTGGCCCAATCTCATTGTGTATATGCAAATATTCCAAAACCTAAAAAAATTTGAAATCTATTACTCTTTTGGTCCCAGGCATTTCTGATAAGGATACTCTAGTCTGTAACTTCATTTAGACTTATTTGTAATTATCAGTTGAATTGTCTCAGCAAAATGAGGACTACGAGATGCTAATCAAATTTTGATGATTTTTTAATTTTTGGATTGAAGTTCAGTATACAAATATCCATTATATACCATTAACAATTAGAGAATTAAAGTTAACATGACAGCACAATATATGAAATACTTTTCATAGAAGTAGAAGTAGAAGTAATTCTTCTACTATCCATTATATACCATTAACAATAAGAGAATTAAAGTTAACATGACAACACAAAATATGAAATATTTTTCATAGAAGTAGTAGTAGAAGTAATTCTTTAGAAATATATACAATTTTGATATGGAAAACTTCAAATTATTGAAAATATAGAAGGAGACATGTCTATCGATATTTTAATTAAGAATTTTATACATCCAAAGCTCTTTCAAATGTTGCTACAGAACTGTTTTTAGGTACCTCTTGAATCACTAGATGATGAAAGTAAGAGCATTGGAATTTTTTAAAAAATTTGTTGAAAGATTAATGTTTATGTGATTTGATTTCTTTTCCATCTATAGAGAAGCATTGGAAGTGATTCTCAAGGTAGAGCAACAGCTGCTAACAACAAACGTCAGCTTAGTGAAAATCGAAAGCCCTTCAACTTTTTGCCTATGCAGATTAATACAAACAAGAGCAAAGACACAGCCCCAGGCCCTCAAAAAAGAGAAACGATTGGATCAGCACAATGTAAAGAGTTGTTTGCTTCTGCTTTAAGTAATGACCTTTTGCAGAACTGTCAAGTCTCGGAAGAAGATGGGAGAGGAGAACCTGCAATGGAGAGCAGTCAGGTGATAAAACTTTTTCCTTTGCTTATTGTTTTTACAATCAAAGTATAGCCATTAAGACTTTAAAAATTATATAGCTTATACATATAGGAATTTTAGTTAGGTAGAATTAAAGTATTTCCCTGACCCTCCTTTTTAATCTACCACATTTATTTAAAATAGAACAAATTTTTCTTATCCAAAGTGGTTATAGAAATGGCATAATACTCAGGCTAATTAAGGCTTCTGTTTATTTGCCAAAAACTGTATTGCCTATTTATAGTAAAGGCAGATTGGGAACAAAGTGATTAATGGATTTTTTGTTAGAAGTTTTTTTGATGGCTGTGTAATTCTTAAAAGTACGTCTAAAAGTATTTATAAGTAAGTATAAAGATAACATAAACAGAAGAGAAATTTATAAAGTAGTTTGGTGTATAGGTACAGGTAATATAGATTAAGGGTGTTTTTTGAAATTATTTTTAAATTGACAGTGATTGAAGTTTTTAGTGTTACCAGTTATGTTTTGATTAAAATCTTAAGTTGATTCAGATTTTTTGAATATGTGAATTCACACAATAAACCTTAGAAATTTTTGTTTATTTTTGAAATAAAAACGTATAAACTCTTTGCTGTTTCATTATGCTCATTTTTATATATTGTGCATTTTCATGCTTTTTGGTCTTTTTAATATTTCCTCTCCAGATTGTAAGCAGGCTTGTTCAAATTCGTGATTATATTACTAAAGCTAGTTCTATGCGGGAAGATCTTGTAGAGAAAAATGAAAGATCTGCTAATGTTGAGCGCCTTACTCATCTAATAGATCATCTTAAAGAACAAGAAAAGTCATACATGAAATTTCTCCAAAAAATCCTAGTAAGTTCTAGACCTCGTTAATAATGTTTTGAATTATTTTTGTGGTTTTCAGTGTGTATATACTGGTAACATTTTGATGCCCCAGAGGAGTTAACATGTTTTCAAAAAATCGTGCCATCCATTATAACATTTTATTGCCCTTTTTAATAGTTGTATGATTTATACCACTAAAATATTTCAGGCTAGAGAAAATGAGGAGGAGGATGTTCGGACTATAGATTCAGCTGTGGGATCTGGTTCTGTAGCTGAGAGCACATTGCTAAACATAGATGTGCAGTCTGAGGCTTCAGGTACCACGGTAAGCAGCTTTTTGGTAACTAAAGTGCTGGAACTGAAGATTAAAACTTTCCCTCCAGTTTTCAAGTTCATATTTTTGAGGTGTTCCTTAATGAAAAATGTATTCCAGGGAAGAAACCTTCAAACTGTTACTGCTGTGTATATTCTTCTGTGTTTAATCATAAACATTTACAAGTTTTACATGTAAACAGTAAAATAATTTTAATGGTTGATTGGAAAATCTAGTGATTTTTGATTGTCAGCTTACGGAAATATTGTTTTTCTAGTTTTGCTAAGCACAACTTTACTAATTTTAAGAAGCATCAGGGAAGTTATTAGTAGCATTCATTGTGAATATAATGGCTGTAGGTATCACTAGTGATTACTTCATATAGTCTGTTAGAAAGTCTCCATTTGCTGCTGAGGGCTCTTTCAGGGTATTAGGGTCTTTCATTTCTTAGGCTGTAATCTAGTACTATAGCAAAATGGGACAGGATAGCATTTACGTTGTGACTTATTCACAATGAGAAAAATTATATAATTTCTGACTTGAAAATCAAATTCTGTTTTTTTGAAAAATAATTAGGAATTTACAGAACTCTGAAGAAAGATTTATAAAACGAACTTAGTTCTTAGTGTGCTGTGAAATTAGTGTGCTTTTAAATATCTCAAATAGATGGATCTATACCGTACATTTGTAAACCTTGAAACCTATAGTAGACTAGTAAAGGTTTTCTTTTAAAAGGGTTAACCTTGTATATCTTCTACTTTTGTTATGTGTTCCAAAATACCATTTAGCATCAGGAATTTGAGGATTTGTTTCCTGTTAGTTTTGACCTACATAGTTTCTTTTCTGCTTTCTTTCTCTTCTCTCTACCCTTCCTAATTTGAAGAGGAAACTTGAATTTTTTTTCTCTACGTTATTTTCACCAGGCGATACTCAGAGGGTCTGATCCAAACAGTTGTTGAAGAATGGATTCTATTGTAGGGAAATTGTTTTTGTATTTACAGTGGTTCTGGGAGTAATTTCTTCCTTATATTCCAGCAGAAATGGAATGTTTGGGACATGTGGGTAAAGAAATTCTCTTGGGGAGAGGTGAGAAATTGTACAGTTGATTATTATAATTTATAATAGTGTTGAAAGTATTCACCATGATGAGAATTTCTCTCATAATAACAAAATCATGACATTATGAAAGTTGATTATTAACATGTTACAGGTGTTTCCAACCTGTTGCCCGGGGGCCTCAGCAGATTATTTGAGGCCCGTTTTGCTCATCTGCGGTGTTGGACATTGTGGAAATTATGCATGGACTTTTTTTTTTTTGCTCATCAGCTTTTGATAGTGTTTTTGTATTTAATGTGTAGCCCAAGACAACTCTTCTTTCAGTGTGTGGCAGAAAAATAAAAGGTTAGACACCCCTGATGGCAGTGTAAATGTTAAAATATGTTTTAGGCAGTTGTATAGCTTGGAAATTGCACAGGATATGATATTTACTTAATTTCGCTATGCAACGGTCTAGTCTGCAGAAACTTGAAAGTCCAATTAAGTTAAATTTCACGGGATTGGGTGGTGGTAGATTGAAATTTTTTTTTTTTTTAATGGACCGGTAAATTTTATATTTATTTATAAGGGTGACTTATAGTTAAACTGGAGTTTGTGTTAAGAAATTAATATGCTACACTATTTAATAAAGGAGGCATCTTTTAGTCTGAGAATTCGGCCGTGCATTGAGGACAGATTAGGGAATTCACCTTCACAAGAACAGGTTTCAGACATTGACGTTACTACAAGTCCAAAAGGGAAAGGTGACAGACCTCCTCAGAATGACAGGGAACTGAGGCCTAATAGAAAATATACCCGAAAACATGGCTTTCCCTCAAAGGTATACTTCATAATGTTAACTTGGGAAGTCTCTAGATGAGCGCCTCTTGTTCATATTTCCTCTTACTTATTCACTTCTCTGTTACTGCTCTTACTCTTGTGTGTATAAATTATGAATATGGTTAATTATTATGCTGTTGTTTTAGTAAAATGCTGTCCCTCAGTGTTCTTTCTGCTTTCCTTTATATCTCGTCATGGATTGTATCTGACACCTGTTTTTAGTTTACATTAACGAATTTTTTAAAATGTAATTCATTTCCTTTTTATGTAGTTGAGTGTTCAAAAAATATAATACATTCTTAAACCTCCATATCAGTTGCCTTTTGTTTCTAATATTTGTATTTACTAATGATAGTATTTTAATTTTTCTCTTATTTCCTGTGGTCATTCCTTAAAAAGAACAAGCTGTCAGCTTCCCTGTCTTTGTAAGAATTATATATATACACACACTTATATATATATGTATAATTGTTTTATTGTTGTTGGAAACTTTTATTCTTTTTTTTAGAAAAATATTCAATTACCCAGTGGTAATGCTGGGTATTACCTTATTTACTAATGCTTTTGCTGATTTTTCTTCAATGTTTGTTTTCATTGTTCTTTAATTTTTAATGATTTGCGTATAGGCATTCAAGATAGGTTTAAAGACAACTATTTGTAGTTCCACTTAAAACAGTTTGAATAAAAATGGCATTTATGTAACTGTTCATATCCTTTTGGCAAGAGCAAAGTACTATTTTAATTATCGACTATAGACCAGACTAATTTCATATGTTTTATTACTGGTTCATTATCTGACTAGACTTTGTTTTCTGTTTTGTAGTTATTTTATATGGGTTTTTGGGGGTGTTTAAAAATGACAAAACTGGGTGGTGCCTGTGGCTAAAGGAGTAGGGCGCCAGCCCCATGTAACAGAGGTGGCGGGTTCAAACCTGGCCCTGGCCAAAAACTGTAAAAATGACAAAACTTATCCTCTAGGTATTTTGGCAGTTTGGTTTTTTGGTTTGTTTTTCCTGGCTCCTACAAGAGTTTGATGACAAAGTTTGAAATTAATTATGGGGATACCTAAAATGTTAAGGAAAAGGTACCCCGGTTCAACAGAAGAGTAAATAAAGTAGCTAATTTCTTTCAAAACTAGTAGATGAACAGCTCAGTGATGTCTTTGGCGGTTTGTTTTTCTCCTAATCTTCCTGGATAGTGACAAACAAAATATAGAAATTGACAGTTATTATAGCATAGTATTTGCCAGTTCTTTTTTCTCTTCAGGCATTATGTTTGCTTTCAAAAACTACTTTATTATTCAGAGTCACTTTTTTTTTTTTTGGCCGGGGCTGGGTTTGAACCCACTAGCTCTGGCATATGGGGCCGGCGCATTACTCTGTTGAGCCACAAGCGCCGCCCAGAATCACTTTTTAAAGTTTCTTTGAATACAGTGTCCTTATAAATGAGTATTATTCTTTATTTAACTTGCATCTTGGATTTTTTTCCAGTTTTACTCCCTAATTTACTCTTGATTCTTAAGGCCATCCCAGTGGAGTTTTATTAGTACTTTATTCATAAAGTGATTTCAGTTTCTTACCAAAAAATCTTAATTTTCATGACTGACTTTATTTTTCTCAGCTATGCAGGATCTGTTATTCTTACTACCCCACCCTCCTTCCCTTCTTAGTATTCTTTCAAAATGTAGTATTCTGTTAGAGTAGTAGGAAATAAAGTTGGTATCTTACATGAGATTCAGAGCTGAAGGAAGCAACCTATGAGTTGCACTTGATATGATATGATCGATGTTCTAGAGCTACCTCCAAGGGCAGATTCCATTTTATGGAGTATTTTATAGACATGACAGTATTTTGCAGAATTTTACAAAAGAAACCTTTGGCAAGTACCCATGCATTGTTTTCTTATACTAATTGCCCCTGCTCTATTTCAGCTCTTAGAGAACTTAAAAGTTTTTTTTTTGTTTTTTTTTTGAGACAGAGCCTCAAGTTGTGACCCTGGATAGAGTGCTGTGGCATCACAGCTCACAGCAACCTCCAATTCCTGGGCTCAAGCGAGTCCCTTGCCTCTGCCTCCCAAGTAGCTGGGACCATAGGCGCCCGCCACAACGCCCAGCCTTTTTTTGGTTGCTGCCGTCATTGTTGTTTGGCAGGCCCGGGCTGGATTCAAACCCGCCAGCTCAGGTGTACGTGGTTGGCGCCTTAGCCCATTGAGCCACACAGGCGCCGAGCCATAGAGAACTTAAAAGTTTTTATTATACTATGTACCTTTGTTTTGCTGTTATTTTCACCATTTCTAGTTATTTCATGTGAGCTAGGCTTGTCAACTAAACCACCTATGCTTCTTCAGAAATTGTCTTATATCTCTGTGTTTAGAACCCAAGTACTTAATTTTGGGACAGACGGTATGATGTCATGAAACTAGATGGGAATCTGTCTGACCTCTAACTGTGACATTGGAGAAGTCACAGCTTTATCTTTGGGCTTCTAGTCCTTCACCTTTCACTTGAAAAATTGGAGTACATAATTATCAAAAGCTATAAAAATGTTTTAATATTTGTATCCTGAATAATTATTAGGTGGACTTCAGTTGAGTATAGGAAGAGTTAGAGTGTTCTGAAATTGGACTTTATTTATGCAATTCAAGATTTCATACCAAATTTCTTTTTCCTATAATCAGTAAACTAAAAATGTAGTTGGTGAAGGTGACTCAAGACAAATTTAAATAAAAATATGTGTTTAAAGGATGGATATATTCCTAGGGTCCTTTTTGGATTTCTAGTCCAGGTACCATCTTCTTGGCATGTTCTTATTCTTAGATATTATTATTTACATTTTATCTTGTTCTTTATATTTAATCATAGTCCCCATCCCCCTCCATTGACTCAGCTTTTCTATTAGTCTGAAATGTTATTTATATGGATACAGAAGTTACAAAGCATTAACAATATTCCACCAATTTTGAAGATTGTTTGGAATTCATTTTTGGCTTAGTGAAAAATCTAAAGATAATTGTGTTTACTTTAATAAATAACTTAGAGTTTGGCGCTGGCCCCATATACTGAGGGTGGCAGGTTCAAACCCGGCCCTGGTCAAACTGCATCAAAAACTAGCCAGATGATGTGGTGGGTGCCTATGGTCCCAGCTACTCGGGAGGCTGAGGCAAGAGAATCGCCTAAGCCCAAGAGCTGGAGGTGGTTGTGAGCTGTGAAGCCACGGCACTCTACCTAAGGCGACAAAGTGAGACTCTTGTCTCTTAAATAAATAAATAAATAAATAACTTAGAATTTTTTATAATTAGGGTTATCACAATTTTGCAATTAAATGTGACTAATAAAGATTAAAGTTTTTTTAAAGTTTGCTTTTTAAAAAGTAAAACTCTTTACTATAATAAACTTTTTAAAATTAGAGTGTTTTAAGGCAACCCCAAATAGAAACTATTTTCGGGAGATGAGATTATAAATTAGATGGAAATATGCATTCTTCAGGGTTTTTCTCCACCAAGATGACTTTTCTATTCGCAAATTGTTTTTTCTCCTATTTATATTTATACTTTGCTAAAGGAAAGGAATATTTGATTGATACCTTCTTGGAAAGATTTTTTGGTGTCATTCCATTGATATCTGTACCTGTTTTGGTTTGGTTTTACGTTTTACCAATGACTTTGATGAAATTAGTATGAAAATTTTTTGGATGAATTCTGAGAGGACTAGCTATTGATAGTTATCCCTGCCCTTTCAATTTTTTTCTAAGATGTAAGCAGTCTTGAAATAAGCCAGAACTAAGAAGATGAATTTTGGCAGGAATGAATATAAATCTTAACAAGGTAATTCCACTTGTTCAGGATGGGAGAGAACTGAGTGAACAGTAGTACATTCAAAAAGGGCTTTTATTCATTAGAAATTGAAGGAGACAGAAAAAGTTCGAGTAAATTTTGGCTTAACCAAGATCTAGGTAGGTATTTTTCTCCCATGTTCAGAAGTCTAGAGATAGTTCAGGATAGAATATAGTCATATTCATCTTATGTTTACATCACATAGTATAGTCATAGTCTATTATAGATACTAACTTTTTAAAGTACTTTGTGCCATGCACTTATTTGTTCACTTAATAATTTTATTTATTTCCAACTCACCGTATAAAATGTTACCACAGTCAAACTCATGCTTATTCATAATATTGATGAGTTCTACTTGGAGAGGTATAGATAAAGAGATTGTTGTATGGTATTGGTAAGGGATGTCACCCAAAGGGAATTTCTCTTAGTCATCTATATTCTCTATAATTTCTCCAGGAATCAAATATGCAGAGGGAATACAGATTAGTGCAGTTACTTTGAAAAGAAATTCATGAACTTGAACTTTGCTCTCCTTAGTAACATGGGGCAGGGAGAGATGGGCAGGAATCATTTATTTAAAATGTATACTATTCCAACAAAAATTTGTTAGCAGTGTACATTTGAAATTGACTAAGTGCAACAAAGATGAAATATTTTATATAAAATACTTTACTTTTCAAATAAAAGATTTTTTAAAGGTAAATCAATGATGAAAAATACCATTGTGTATACATTTTGTGCATAATTTGGCTTATAATGTATTGTTTTCAGGTAATGTTTGAATTTGTCTCTTTGATTTAGTGTTTTTTTTCTTGTTAGATTACATTTTGAATAGTTTTAAGATACATTTAAAATTTTATTTCTTGGCTCGGCACCTGGGACTCAAGCAGCAAAGGCGCCAGCCACATACACCTGACCTGGCGGGTTCGAATCCAGCCCGGGCCCGCCGAACAAAAAATGGCTGGGCATTGTGGCAGGCGCCTGTAGTCCCAGCTACTTAGGAGGTGGAGGCAAGAGACTCGTTTGAGCCCAGGAATTGGAGGTTGCTGTGAGCTGTGATGCCATAGCACTTTTGAGGCTCTGTCTCAAAAAAAAAAAAAATTTATTTCTTACAATGAGCACCTATTTAATCTCTGCTACTTTCAGACAAAAAAACCTCTCAGTATTTTGGGGGAATTTGGAAATACTTGTCTTTTTTATTTTATTTATTTATTTATTTATTTATTTATTTATTTATTTATATATATATATATTTTTGAGACAGAGCCTCAAGCTGTCACCCTGGATAGAGTGCTGTGGCGTCACAGCTCACAGCAACCTCCAATTCCTGGGCTCAAGCGAGTCTCTTGCCTCCGCTTCCCAAGTAGCTGGGACTACGGGTGCCCGCCACAAC
>CAUYRH010156226.1:0-43435 GCA_963574655.1 Perodicticus potto | reverse complement strand
GCTGGGTGTATGTGTTGGCTTCCTCTCCACGGTCTTAAAGGGACGTGAGCCAGCAGTGTGGTCATTCTGACACCAGACACTGGGAGTGGCGTGTGGCTCTGTTTTCTCTGGCGAATTAGGAGGATGGACGACTGCTGACATTGACAAGTCGGGTTCCGGTTACCAGCTGCTCAACTCGGGGTCACGTGCGTTCCCGTGAGGCTCTCAGCCACCCGCATGAAGTAATGTTTCCTTGTCTTTGGTAACACTTTTAGTTACCAAGTTCTGGACCATCAGATGAAAGCTAATTTTATGATTGTTATTTCCTCATTAAAGTAGGTCACATGCAGGGAACATTAAGAGCATTTTCAACTGAAATTCTCGGGTCTCTTTTAGGAATAAATCCAACAAATACATGCAACTTGCTAAACAAATTAAAGATTTTTGCCCTTAAACACAAATCTTAGTTCTCACAAACAGAGCCAACACAGAGTTGTACAGCTAATTCTAAATTGCCTTCTGAGAGGCAATTTGCCCTGACCACCCACTCTCCTACTTTGAGTCTTCCCCTAGCTGTCAACCAATCTTAGTGTTGTCAATATTATACCAGCATAATGATGGAGCAAGTGGGACGTCTTCTGTTGGGGGGAGCTTTTGGTTTGCTTCTTTCTTTCTCTTTTCTTTTCCTTTCTTTTTTTTTTTTTGTTTGAGACAGAGTCTCACTCTGTTGCCCAGGCAAGAGTGCTGTGGCCTCAGCCTCAGCCTAGCTCACAGCAACCTCACACTCCTGTAGTCAAGTGATCCTCTTGCCTTAACCTCCCAAGCAACTGGGACGACAGGTGTCCAACACAATGCCCAGCTATTTTTCTATTTTTAGTAGAGACAGTGTCTCAGTCTTGCTCAAACTATTTTTGAACTCCTGAGCTCAAGCAATCCTCCCACCTGGGCCTCCCAGAGTACTAGGATTACAGGCAGGAGCCACCATGCCCAGCCCAGGAACGCCTTGGTTTTACAAAAATAAAAAATGAGAGAGCTCAAACAAATGGCAGAACTGATATTTTACATTATTCATAAATTGAAGCAACTACCTATAAAAAATTAATGACTATGCATGAAGTTCTATATTTATTTTGTCCACTAAACTCCCTTTTAGAGAAATACATGGAAAAGAGGATGACCTCGTTGTTTAAAAATGATACTAGACATAATTCCCAGAAACTATAGCAATTTTCTTATATTAGAAACATTTGCGCCTGATACAGCATTTTGTTAAATCATAACTTACTGCAAGACATGAGGGTGTAAAATCTCCCAAATGGCTATGAAGAACATCACACCCCAATGTTCCCCTGGGGGGCTGCCCTCCTGTTTTATACTTCGGAAGTCACATCTATTAATACCACTCAGTCTCAGACTTGTCCCTACTCCTTATGCCCTAGCTCTTTAATTATAACACCATTCATTCAACCTCCAGCCTGTACTGCTGGAAGATTCCTTAAGACAAAAATAAATATGCAAAGACCAGTGACTACATTTGGTCATTTGGTCTATGGTGGATTTCTAGAAGGTTTTTAAAACTGAACTTAGTATGATTTTTTTTTTTTATTTTTAAAATGCAAGGAATTCTCATATTTATGATTGTACAGTGTTTATGGCAGGGGAAGATAATGGCCACTGGAATAATATATAGAAATAATACACATATCAATTTTTTTCTTTTATAAATATGCTAGGAACTTTGGAAACGATGCTTAACTTCAAGTATATCTTCCCATGTATACATGAGAATATATGTATTCAAATGCTTACCATAGGATAGTTATCAATAATATATAAATTTAAAAGCCTTGTATAGTATCTGGTATTTAGAGGTATATAAATATATACCATCTGTTTATATAAATATAAGAATGTAAAGAAAGGTAAATCTTCCTTCCTAATAACCAAATGATAATATAAAACACAGTTATCCATCCAGAATGTTAAAAACTAAGTCTAGATCTGAAATAAAATGATCTAATAAAGAAAGATCAGTATCAAGTCAAAGCATGTCAACCACCCACTCTTTGAACGTGCGGGCTTCTCAGACGCCTGTGTAGATTTCTTGCGCCTCTTCAACGGTTTGCGCTCTGTGGGAATTAAGGCCTCACTTCCTCTAACCTCCTGCCTTCTCTACAGACTCACTTGGTAAACAGTCCCACTTCCCCTTCACACCTTCCTTTCTTCCTTTCATCGTAATAATGACCCGTAAGTACGAGAAAAATTACTGTCAGGTAAAAACCTTTTTAATAGATCCTGTGATGAAAATTATAATTACTTTAAAGCAGTAAAATTGTTATCCTAATAGGTAATTCTCAGACAGGTTCTTCCTAAACACTCTGTTAACTCTTCAGCGATATTTTTCTGAAGCTCTGAAAGAGTTTCTTTTTTAGAGAACTGGCATATAAAATATATCCAGTCTCCCACTGGAGATAAGAGCCACTTTAATCCCATATTTTTGTATTGTAGGGATACATAAGTGGAATGATAGATTATGTCAAGCACTCAAATTATCAGCTCTCTAAAGAGCTAAATATAGAAAGACATGATTTTCCAGACCCCTCTGACATGTGGTTGATCACTGCTCTGTAGGATAAAATGCACAGACGATCCAACTGTATGAATTAAGGTACAAAACGTATTTCACTAGAGTGAACACAGAACTATGACCTCATAGTTGGCTCTTACCCTATTTTCTATTGATAGTGGATTCGACGGACACAAAATACCTACCTGCTGAGGAGCTGAGATGGGTCCATTACTAAATTGTGTGGACCCAACCCTTTCTTAAAAATGGGAATTAATGTTTTGTTTTTAAATTTCATAATGTATTGGCACTGCACTAATTGCTGTATATAGGCCATTTCATTTAATGCAACAACTTATGTCCCTACATGTTATCACTCCCTCACACTGCAGTTGTGGAGTCTGACCTTTGAGAAGTCTGACCCCACCAACAGGGCAGGGTTGTCACTCAGCGCCCACCTCCACGTCACGACCTTACACTGCCATTCCACAGATGACCCGTTCCCCTAGTGTTTGGAATTAAATGCTTCTCCACTGTGGTCTTTGCCTCTCTAGGAAGCCAAAATAATTTTCTGAAAATAGGTAAAATACTACCTTTTTAATATTATGGTGGTTGCTCACACTGTATACCTAAGGGTACCTGATAGTAATCAATTACTTTTTAGAAAAAAATTTTACTATTATCTATCTATAATGAAGGTGAATGCATTAAAAACTCTGCTTTGCACTTAATTATCTAAAGCAGTATTTATTTTGTTTCAATGTGATAAACACTTACTGAATGCCTGCCACGTGGCAGGCTCAGACGCTGATGTAGGTTGTAGCCCCGCGGTGTAACACATACTGGTAACATCATCTATTGCTTTGAGCATGTCCACTGGGCAAAGGGGATGCAAAAGGTCATGCAGCTCATCCTGGAGGGAGAATAAAACCCTCCAGATTTGCTGTTCTGAAAGAGACAGACGATTCTTGAAGTTTGGGCAGAGAGGAGCCTGCTAGACCAGGGACGTGGAAGCAAGCTTAAGTGAGGCAGCTCTGTGGACAAAGGTGTGGACCAGCCTGGCACGTTCCTGAAAGTGTCTGGCAGGCCATGTGGCTGCAGTCAGCGATGGTACAGTAAGGGCTATGGGAAAGAAGGCTGGAACTGTATCCACAAGCTGTGGTAACTACTTAGGGTTTGTAACGGAGAGGAACTGGGTCCTCTCGCATAAGAAGGCCACACGATAATATTACAATAGGGAAATGCTCAGGCGGAGATGTGGATGAATTTGAAAGGGAGGCACCATTGTCCTCTTTTGCTTTACTCCCCAGTACTTCTTTGTTGTTGCAGAATGGAAGTGCAGTGAAATGGGCTCACCAGCACAGCAAATCAGACTGACACAAAGCGACGGGTGCAGCCTATGGGAGAGGAAATGTGCTTCAGAACATCTTGTTTCCACCCCGGGAGACAGAAGCAAGGTGGTGGGAGGGGATGTTCACGTGGCCTTAGCATGTGATCTAGACGGTGGATCCAGGGGGCTGCACGAGGAACTGTAGCAGCCACAACTGGCAAGGCCTTGAGATCGGCCTCTTTTGCACTGAACACTTCTGTCCCCTCTACTGCATTTTACTGCCTTGATGTTGATGTACGAAGGCCTGTTATCTCCGTCATCCTTATTTGTTTATGCAGTCTCCTTTGTTGGGAGAATATTAAATATTATTTTGACATTTTCCATCTAGTGCCTAGAACAGTGTTTTGCAGGTAGTAGAAGCTCTATAATTATTTGCAAGTAAAAATGAGTACAATGCAGGGGGCGTACGGCATACCTCCTGTATGAAAGACTCAAATGCAATCTGGACTGTTCCTAACAAATGTAGGAAAACAATGTAACCTAATCATATGTGCCCTTATGTTAATCTGAAATAAAAGAATACAAGTTTAAACCCAAGCTAACTCCTGAGCCAAACTCTCAGAGTAATGTGAATCTCTTCCTATAATTTGCAGTTTATAGCTAGAAACTGCTGATTAAATGGCCTTGTGAGCTCAGGTCAGCAAGATCAGAGGATAAAAGGAAGAAGCCTTGACAACGTGGGAAAACCTAGTGTGGGGACGTTCTCATGTTCTACGTTTGTTTCTCTCTTTGAAAGAGCAGATGGCTTTTTCATTATATATTTCATATATATTTATATATTCTATTATAGATATATTTGTATTTATAATTTATAAATATATATTATATTATACATAATACATAACACATACAGATATGCATTATATACACACACACACACACACGTATATATGTATACATAAAATTAGCATCCAAACCTCCATTTCTTGGTGTATGCCATAAGGCTAGCATTTTAATTATTTATTTTCAACACATTTTCTGTCCTATGAACAGAAGTTACACTGAAGAGAAGAGAGGAATCAATAATAATTAAAGAAAAAGAAAAATACGAAATGTAGACGTAGCATTCTTTTTCTCTTCTTTTTGTCTATTCGCCTGACTTTATCTTCATATAACCTGTCGCCTTGTGCTGCAGAGAAATCTTGAATAATTTTTTGAAGTCATGAAATTCATGAAACATTCTGCGTACTCACATTTACCTCAAATACACCCCCCTTACACACACAGGTGGGAGTGGGGAGAAAGAAAGAGACATTTTTTTCTTTCTCTAAATTCTCCACAATCCTGGGCTTCTCCTTCCTTATGACTCATCACTCTCCTCTGTTAACGGCATGCTAATGTTATTGAGCACGTCTATGTATCACGCTTTGTGTTATGCGCTTTAAGCATTTGAACTCATTTAATTAATTGTGCTCATCTTGTGTAACACTCTTTTCTATGGGGGCATGAAGACACCACTTACGTCTGTTTTTATTTTTTATTTTGTTGAACGTGATATAATACATCCTTCAGAGAGCACCCATATCATTACATGTTTGATAAGTGCGGAAGAATGATTGACAGCAGGAATGTCTTTAAAGATCTTTGGGTCGTTACTCTTGCCCCAAACATTTTGGACACTTTAAGTTGCAGTTATGTGGAAGGAATTACAAATTCTCCATCGGCACACACGTTGCAGCATTTACGATCTTTTCCATTCTATCACATGCTAAATGAGATTTTCAAGCCGTAATTCTTGTATTTGTTTGTAAAGACAGAGTTCAAAATATTGCCATTAATGGTAGTTAAAATTGTTCTTTGTTATCTATCTTTGTTCTTTGTTTATTTAGAAAAAATCGATACAAACTTAACTCTACATATTTAAAATGTATGATTTCATAGATTTTGACATATGCTAACTCCTTTCAAACTATCATTTCAGTCAAATAATAAACACATCCATCACCCCCCAAAATTTTCTCCTCCCCTATTGTAAACCCTCCTGGTTTCTTCCTGATTCTGAATCCCCCGTCTCAGTGGACCTTGGTAAATATCACGGGCAACTTCAGAATATTAAAAATTCTTCAATTATCAAGTAGTTAATTTATATACTTGTTCACGTCGTCTATATTTTTACTGATTTTCTATCCATTTTATCAGTTATTGAAAGGGGACATAAAAATATTAAAACACTTGTAAATAGTTCTTTTTTCAATTCTATTCAGTTTTATTTAATGTATTTTTTTATTGTAGTAAGAAACACATAACATAAAATTTACCATCTTAACCATTTTTCAGGTGTTACGTAGAGAAGGTCCATTAAGTTCAGTGTCCCATCCTAGAAAAAGTGCTGGACTCTCCTTGCCGACTCCCACTGTTCTCACTTTCGGAGATTCCCTTTGGGGAGCCAGGTGCTGACGTCAGCACCTAGTCTGCCCTTCATGTACTTTTCCTAAGGTGAATTCACGAACTTAATTGTCAGACTCCCTGCGATAGAAGCTCTGATGACAATTCCAGAAAAGAGTCCCAAAATTTCTTTGAAGGGTGGAGTAGGCACTGGTATCCGTGCTCAGCTTCACAAGGGGCTGCTGTGAAGGTGCCCAGCGTGAGGTTCAGCCATGTGGTGGGAGGTACGTAAAACTTTTCTAGGATGAGTTTGGAAATTAATTGTCCCCACCACCCCCCCCACACACACACACAAATACATACCTCCAGTTCCATCTTGTTTTCTTGTTTCCTGCCTAGTGCTTATTATGATAAGTGTATAAAAAAACAGGCAGAGAAAGACAAATATTGAAGGTTCTCTACTCATTTGTATGTTGGACCTAAAAATAAAAAAAATCACATCTCGTGAAGGTATCAAGTGTTGATTACCAGAGGCTGGAAAAGGAAAGAGGGAAGCGGGGAGGAATGGAAGTTGAATGATGGGTGCAACATTACTTTGGATAGAAAGAATAACTCCTAATATTTGATAGCATTCAAAGCAGCCAGAAGGGAAGAATTATGGTGCTTCCAACACAAAGAAAAGGTAAGCGTTGCAGGTGATGGATTTCCCAGTTACCCTGATTTAATTATTGTACATTGTATGCTTGTCTGAAAACTTCACCTGTACCCTCACGATAGGCACAACTGCAAAATACCAAAGTAAAAAATACATTACAGGGTGGCCATAAAGTCTGTGTGTAAATTGCAAACACACAAACACACACACACACACACACACACACTATATCTTATAGGCAAATTGTAGTGGTTCTTGCTTTTTTATGCACTATGACAATCTTTCCATAGTAATTGAGGTATTTAGGCCATTGGCATTAATGGTATGAGGCATATGCTTTTGTTTAACACTATTATGTGGCTCTTTGTTTTCAATTTGTTCTGGTGATTTGTTTTTGTTTTGTTTTGTTTTTTAAGTTTTTGTTTATTTTTTACATATACGTGTGTTTATTAGGTTTCCACTTTTTGCCTTCACAGAATTAAAAAGGCTTAACATGTAATAACAATAACAATGTTTAAGATAAGGACTAGAAACAAAAACCTTGTAAAGAATGAATGAAGATAAATACATTCAGAAAAGAAATCAGATGATTGCTGCATGGAAATATTAAGCAACAATAATAATAATAATGCAAAGAAAGTAACATTGTCATTGTCAATAAAAGTATGTCAATTATAGAATGCTTTGACTCTGAGGCTCAGTATGGAGCATCAGTTAACTTCTCATTTTTTCCCCAAAGTCTCAAAAATAGACAACTAATATTTGTAAATAAAAGTCAAAGATAATTTCTAAAAACAGATCATGCCGAAACTTATAGACAATAGAAAAAGAAGAAACACTTCAAAATTATTCTACTTAATCTGGATACACCTGATATTAAAATTGGACAAAATATATTATTATAAAGGGGAAGGAAATCTTGCTTCTGCTCAACTTTTCTACAGATCAACCTCATATTCTTCAGCTTTTCTAGCTTCCCATCATCCTGAACACTTTGTAGTTTATCAATATTCTTCCTGAATTATGCACCCAGAATTAAACTCTGTCCCAAATGTGTTCAGGCAAACACAGATTAAAATGGCACTGTTACATCTACTAATCTGGACATTGTACTCTCCTGAAGGCTAAAATGGTATGGCTCTATGCCTACATGTACTACTGATTTGAGTTAACCTAACTAAAATACCCTCATCATTTTTATATGTACAACCATCCACCTAAACTTTTATATTGGAACATCTGCTTTTTTTCTCCCTAAATGAAAGTTTTAACTTTTAGTTTTGACCTAGTTAGCGTGTAAAGTAACAATAATAATAATTATTCTATCATCTTTTTATTGGCTTGTTTTCTTTTATGCCAGCAGTAGTTTAACAAGCGTTACTTATACCATGGATAAGTACAAGTCTTTGAAAATGTTAAGCTTTAAAGATCACCTTCTAAATTCAATACCAAATCATTTATCAATAGTAAGTGGTTATTGAACTCATCTTTATCCTGTTATAACATTCTTTAACTTTTTAAGTTCCACTGGTTCGAGTTCATTAATGAGCATGTGTATCTTAAATGACTCCCTTTTTTATAGTTCTTAGGCTTATAAGATCTGGCATTATGAAGGGATGATTATCAAATACTCATATGAGAGCCAGTCTTTCTTTAGCTTTTTCTTATCACCCTTGATAGAGGTGGTTTCTCTTCTCTCTGTCTGTTGTCATTCATTTTTTTATGTCTCTTAACTATAGCACTTACCATATTGCATTGAAGTACTGACTGTTCTTAAGCTTTCTGAACTTAGAATCTTGGCTTCCTCTTCTTTTTTGGCGCTAATATCTAGCGTAACACTGACTTGATAACATAATAAACACTTCATCAGTTCTTGTTGAGGTATCTTGTTTCGCTGGATGTTTGACCTGGCTTTGTTCTAAGATTCTTCTTAGTTTCTATCTAGAAAATTCGAGTCCTTGAAGCTGAGAGGGAGAAGAATGCTTATCACCTCACAGAGAAAGACAAAGAAATACAGCGACTCAGAGACCAGCTGAAGTCCAGATACAGTACCACTGCACTGCTTGAACAGCTGGAAGAGAAAACAAAGGAAGGCGAAAGGAGGGAACAATTGTTGAAATCCTTATCTGAAGAGACAGAAGTATTGAAAAAACAATTGTCTGTTACAACAGCAAGGCTTACTGAACTTGAAAGCAAAGCCAGTACGCTTCACTTATCTCAGGTGCTAAATAATTTCTTTAAGCCCAGACTTTTTTTCTTTCTGATATAATATGTAATTCTTATGCAGAATGAGTTTTTTAAGACATGCTTGCCAAATGAGACAGTATAGCATACTAACAGGTCGCTTTTTTGGTAACCCAGTTCCTTCTCCATAAGCAAAAATGGTTCTCTCCATTCCCCACATCATTGTTTTGCCCAGAGGAGTATTCAGTAAGAATCCATTAGGTGTCTGTGACAGCTAAGAAGATTTTGTTGGGCTCTTATTTCTATAGTTTGTATCAAGAAAATAATGGGCTTTGTTTTGTTGTTATTTTTCATATTTGAACTATACAATTATAATATCAAGTATGCTTTTCATACCTACGCATGCAATTTCTCTCCATCCTTTGTTTGAGAAGCACTAATGTTAAGGAATAAAGATTTGGAGTGAGATCTGGGTTCAGGTCTTGGTTTTGCCACTTGCGAGCTGTGTGTCTCTGAATAAATTCCTTAACTTCTTTACACCTTTCATAATACTCAGTTTCCACAGAGGTAAAATTGAGATGAGAATACTGATCATTGAATGTGATAATGTATGTAAATTGCCTACCATAGTGTCTGGCACACAGTGAGTGCTCAGTAATCAATAAGTAATTACTTATTGATCAGGCCTTTGATTCTTTTGGAAATTTGGAGATTCTGAATAATATTAACACAACTATTAACATGATCTGTAGAAGAAAATCTATGTATAGCTTTCAAATGTAATATCTCAATGTTGATCTTTGTAGTTTATTTTCTCTTTAAAGGAGATATAGTGATCATACCTATATCTCCAAAGATATATAGATGTTCTTATGTTTTCTCCAAAGATAGGCAGTTGACTATTTCTACAGATGAGTTCCAAGAGGTTAAATTTTTCTAGAGAATTTTCAAAGAGCTGAAACTCATGAAACTTTACAGTCATATTGAATGTATTTGCCTAAAATCTTTTTTGAAGCTGAAGAAGTAGCTTCTCTACTTTTTAACATAAAATATAAATCTTGGCAGGAATGATAATTTTTAAAAAGATATTCTTACAATAATTTTTTTGGCTATCTAGCATTGATTTCTGTATTTGTTATCATGTCTAACTGCTATAACAAGCAACCTCCAAATCTCAGTGTCTTATGCAACAAGTGTTTATTTTTCCCTCATGCCACAGTCTAGTGTAGGTTAGAGTTGAGGTAGCTTTGCTCAAGAGGCATTCAAGTCCAAGTTCCTTCTTTCTCGTGGCTCCATCACCCTGTAGGGCAGAGTCTTTCACTAGATCCTCTGTACACAGCTGTGAGATAGAGCATGTGGAGAATTGCCTAGGAAGTTCTAGGGCCAAGCTTGGTGTTGGCATATTTCACTTCTGCACACATTCCATTAGATTTAACTCAGTCACATGGACCCACTAACCACAAGGAAGGCTTAGAAATATAGTCCACAGTGTATCCAAGGAAAAAAGGAAGGGGATTTAGTGAACTATTTCTGACATAGTTTTTCCCTGGAGCACTAAACTGAAAGAAAGAAAAGGGTAAGTATCAGGGTGAGTGAACAGAGCTTCTTTGGAGGAAAAAAAAAATTCTTTTGAGCTTCCTTGCCAGTGTTCACACAAGTGTTTTTCCTTACAGATGTTGAAAGACTGAAATAAATAAAGCATTGTCTAAGGTTGATAGCCAACCTGGGTACCTAGCTACCTACTTCCCCTCTTGTCCTCTTTTTTTCCTCTGTGAGAAAATGAAGGAAAAAAAGGAGGAGAGATTATGTTTTGGTTTTCATATAGTCCATAGTTCCATAGTAATTCATACTTAATACTATTACTAATGTAGAATGTAATCCTAGAAAGAACTTTTATCGTTTGTTTAACAATTTAATATTTCCCAGATTTCATGTAAGTATTTTTTTTTTTTTTTTTTTTGGTCTTCTTTTGGTGAAAACCACTGGGTTGTATGCATTAAAGGCTTTCTGGTGATCCTGGGGTACAGAGGACCTCAGAAGTCAAACTAGATCTGAAATCTCAGGGTTTCCCATCTGCCTAGGGAGGTTCTAGAGTAGCGGTTCTCAACCAGTGGGTCGCGACCCACAGGAACTGTATTAAAGGGCTGCAGCATTAGGAAGGTTGAGAGCCACTCTTCTAGAGGATGTTAATTCTGACAATGGTTACTTCTGGTAACTATTGCCTAGCTTGGTGATTTGCCAGCATGTACTAGATCTGGATTTGGGTATATCCCTGTTAAGTATACTAATGTATTAGGGAACTAAATATAATGAAAATCTTCTATCGCTAAATATATGATGTTAACTAATATTGGGTTATTTACAGACTGTGGCTGCTAATTGCTTCAACTCATCAGTGAGTAATATTCATGAAATAGAAATGCAGCTGAAAGACGTAAGTTCATTTCCTTTTGTTAAGTTATGGGTAAAGAGGACTAATTCATTTATTTTATTTTATTTTATTTTATTTTTTTAAGACAGAGTCTTACTTTGTCACCCTGGGCAGAATGCCATGGTATCACAGCTCACAGCAACCTCAAACTCTTGGACTTAAGCAATTCTCTTGCCTCAGCCTCCCAAGTAGCTGGGACTGTAGGCACCCACCACAATGCCCAGCTATTTTTAGAGATGAGGTCTCACTCTAGCTCAGGCTGGTCTTGAACCTGTGAGATCAGGTAATTCACCCACCTCGGCCTCCCAGAGTGTTAGGAGGCATGAGCCATCACACCCAGCTAATTCATTTATTCTTAAATTCCATGGAAATTGGCAGTCTTAGTGCTATAGGGGTGAGGAGAAACTTGCCCTTTCCCCTGAAAGTTTGCTGAAAGATCATTGGTGGAAAAGAATCACTCTTTATTCAATATCCCAATGAAGTTCAGATATTTTTATACACCCTCTTTTGAGGGGAGAGGGAGAAGGAGTATAGGTAGTTCTGTTTAGAGACTATAAATGATTGCTAGGGAGGTTGAATGGTCGGGGAAACAGATTGGCTTGTAAATTAACCCAAGAGACAAATACTATATTTTAAATGATTTGGTGTAGTTGCTTTCTGCTGTATACTGAGATAACTGGGAGAAGAAGGAAGTTAGTTCCCCTTTTGATCTTTTGATCAAGTCAGTAAGGTTTGTGCAGATAGAGGGAAAGCCTCTTCCAAGGGTCTGTTAATCTCTAAGAAAACCTTTAATTCAAAATACTTTTTTTAAACCTAAGAGTCATATTTTGGGGTGAAATTTCCTGAGTTCCTTTAGTGTTGTGACTTGAAAAAAAATCTGTTGTCGAGACAAAAGAACTGAGTCTTCTCATTCTCTTTTTGAAGCATTCAAGAGAGCTATTTCCTCTAAGTATGGTCTCTATGGGCTACAAAGCCCTAGAAGTCATCCACTGCTACCAAACACCTCAATAACATCCCTTCTCCACCTAAATCTAATTTGCCCAACTATTTTATTGTTGTATAATGCAATTCAATTTACAGTGTCAATTGTTGTTTATTCATGTAGGTTGTACTCTTTGGTTTGAAATTCTCTTGGAACTAGAATTCACTTTCATAATTTGAAAGGAGATAAGTTCTTTGTACACTCAGTACTTTTTTTCTCTAGAATTTGATAGGAAGTTATTTTAGATATGGTAAAGCTGTATTTCAAACGTGTCTTAAATGGATTTGTGGGTTTTGTTGGGAATTGAATAAATTGAGAGAACAGGACTGATATTGACAGTGTATTTTTTCCAAGTTTTAATACAAGATATACAAAGTGTAAAGTTCTTGAAGTTTTTGACTTAAGTATTAGATCAGTAGATTGGAATTTTGATTCCAAAATTTTTTTTTTATGATTCCAGAAATATTAGTGGCATATCTATGTTGATCTAAGTGTGCTCTAAGATTCTTGTTTTATTTACTCTAGCAAAAATCTCTTGAAGTCTATTTGATGTTCTATAGAAGAATTTAAATCTCTTAGGTGTCTGTATAGCAGGGTGCTGAGTACCCTTATCAAAATGATTTACCAGAAGTAACTGAAATCTAGAAGAAACATAATTTAAAATAGGTTCTGTATGTCGTATATTACACTGAACTGGATCATGCTGTGTATATCAGTAGCCACCCATCAAATGTGTATATCTATGAATCGTTCACCGTAGACTCCTCCTGTGTCCTCGCAGTATTTATTCTACTTCCACCATGCTGGCTTTACAGCTACTCCTTGAATATACCACCCTTTCGCTTTCTGTTCCCTCTGCCTTGGTGACTTACTCCCTGCCTCATTCAGATCTTTACTTAAATGTCACTTTCTTGGGGTAGGAGACCAGAAAAGGGGCTCCCTAGCCACCTATAGCAACCAAACAATTCCTATTCCCCCTTTTCAGCCGCTCGTCACATATTGCTGTTAAACTTAGAATCTGTTTTACTTCTCTAGTTTAATTAGCTAACTTTTCCACTAGATTCAAGTTATAGAGGGAAAGACTTCTGTGTGTTTTGTTCACTGCTGTATCCTCAGTGTCTAACATTAAAAGAAGATGGGATAGAATTAGTGAAGTTTCTCAAATTTAAGTAGCTGTGGTTTTCCCTTTAGAATCTCAGCAAATGTTTGAGACTGGGAAGGAAATAGTAGCTGATGGAACCAGGAAAGAGAGATCTCACAGTCCCCACACTGGCATGTTGTCAGCTTTTGAGAGCTCAGCAGTTCAGGTTCCGTCACATGCTAAAGTTTCCACAAGGCTTCCTACAGAAGCTTGCCCACCTATTTTAAGATTAAGTATTTGTTATGGTAAAATAAACTCTAAAAACCTACGTGTGCCTTAAGGCCTAGCTATATCATTCCTCAGCTGCCATTTAGATATGTCTGACATTTTGAAATAATTACGTGGAGTTAATGTTATAAACATTGTCAAATGTCAGTACTTTCAGTATTTAAGAATTATTTTAGTATGAACTATATCAAACCAAAGGCTGGGTATTATAGCTCATGCCAGTAGTCTTAGCACTTTGGGAGGCTAAGGCAGGAGGATCACTTGAGCCCAGGAACTGGAGGCTATAGTAAACTATGATGACACCACTGCACTTCCGTCTGGGCAACAGAAGACAAACTAGATCAAACCAAATAGCCAAAAGGCAGTTTGAATGGGCATTTCTTGCTTTTAATTTTAAAAGTCTGAGTTTTAAACATAGAAGTTAGGGAAGATAAATCATTATTTTACAATTATTTTGTCTGGAAAAAATTCAAATTAACATAAAAGTTACAAGAATTAGAATGGTACATATAATACCCTATACCATTTACCAAAACGTAACCATTCTTAGCGCTTTCCACTCTCTTTTTGTCTTTCAACCCCCACCCTTGCACATACACATTTTGTATTTTTTCGGAACTACTTGAGAGTGAGTCGCACCTATCCACAGTCCTTTAAACCTATGTCCTTCAAGGTGTATTTCTTAAGAATGAGGATACTCTTGTCCACAGCTGTAGCACAGATAGCAACTTTGATAAGTTTTACGTATACATGTCAACGGAAAAGAAGCCGTACTGTGTCAAATAACGTAAGGAGGTTTATGCTGAGCCGACTTTGAGGACCATGGCCTGGAGCCACACCAAGAAGCCTGGGCAAGTGGACTCCTGTGGTTGGGTTATAGTTTGGTTATGTACATTTCAGGGAGATAGGAAATACAGGTAAAGTCATAAATGTGAACTAAAATAAAACTTAAAGCTCCTCCTCAGCAGCCAGCTAACTGGACCTTTTCTTGGCCAAGGGGATCTGAGTTGTTAGCCGTGAGAAAGGAGAGCAGACATGCCTCGTATCCCCATGTTGGAGGCATCTTTATACCTCATTCACAGGCCTACGGCTGTGCGAGGCCAGCATTCAGGTCTTCAGTACACATAAACTATTTCTTAAGTCTGGGTGTGTGTCTGTAGCTATCTGTGCTAATAGACCTTTATTTTAACCCAGGCATTTTCTTTCTACTGACCCCTGGTTTTTTTTTTTTTTTTTTTTGTCAGACAAAGCCTAACTCTATCGATTGTCAACTAAGGAATCTTTAAAAAGGGGGGTGTCCCCTACCCCTTTAGAGATGTCTCACCTTTTCAAGCCAAATCAATTGTATTGATTTATGACTTTACCTGTAATTCCTGTCTCCCTGAAATGTGTAAAACTAAACTGCAACCCCACCACAGCAAATCCACTTGCTCAAGGTTTCTTGGGTGTGGCTCCAGGCCATGGTCCTCAAATTTGGCTCAGAATAAGTCTTTTTAAATTATTTTACAGAATATGGCTTCTTTTCTGTAGACATAAATTAATACATGGAATGTATACATTGATTTGGCCCGAAAGGTGAGACATCTTGAAGTGCAGACTTACAGGTTATAGGAGGGTTTAAAGATTCTTTAGTTGGCAATTGGCTGGAAGAGTTAGGCTTTGTCTAAAGGACCAGGAGTAGGTGGAAAGAAAATGCTTGAGTTAAGATAAGGGTCTGTTACTCAGGGGTAGCTACAGACATATACCCAGAATTTGTTACATCTACAGAGTGGCCATAAAGTTCATGTGCAATTTAAACAGTGTGCAATTGAAGACCTACAGGTTTGTCTTGTATAGTCTTTGGCTGTTAGTGAGTTATAAAGGACTCTCCAAGAGGGAAGGGGGCCTGTTGAGGCATGTCTTTCCCTTTTCTCATGGGTATCCCCTTGGCCTTGGTCGGCCTCTGGGGTTGTGGGAGCCTTAAGATTTTATTTTAGTTCACAGACGTAATACTTCTATCTAATCTACCATTCCTATTCTGGTTTTGTCAGTTGACCCCTAGGTTTTATTCCTCCAGTACAGGCTAACATTGTGTTAGCTCATGAAGAGGATCCAGCTGCCTGTCACTGTCAGCCAAGTGACAGCCAAATGCAGAGAGGGGGATTAGGGCCAACCAGCTTTCTTACCAGAAGGCCAGCAATTCTGGAGAGCAGCAGAAGTAGTCTCTCAAAGACTGTTCTTCCCCAGTTACAATTCTAATCGTTTTTATAATAGGAATACAAGGAAATAAACCTAGTACATTTTAACTCTATCTGATAGAAAGTAACATCAAAGTAGTCTTCATTTTAACAATGCAAAATGTTTAAACAACAGAAAGGTAATTTTCACTTTAACAAAATATCTAAGAGAACCATCAGAGAAAACGGCATATTATCAAAGTAACCTTTATTCTACCACTGTCACAACACCTATGGTCTTTATGTGACTGCTCTCTTGAGTCTCCTGAGATAAACATCCTCATAATCATAGTGAAACCTTAACTAGATAAGGCAGGGGAGATGTAGGCAAGAATGTGAACTCTGCCCACTAGGTTCCCTGTACTGCTTCAGCTTAGCTTCTCAGACTCCATCTCGTAGGCTGCTTTTCTGGCTTCCATTGTATTCTACGTTGTAATTTTAACCCAAAGAATATTTAGTGGATCTCTCTGTTAAACCAGGAGGAAGAGCTTTAGGAGCATTCCCCAGGACTTCACTGTGCCCATTCTTGTTCTACATATATTTTAATAAATTGGGTGAAAACGTGTAGATGATACAAAGATGGAAAGGAAAACTAATGTGCTAATGAGGCTAAAGATTCAAACTAATACTATCAACATTTATGATAGCTATCAAATCCATTTATTGATACTATTAGGAAAAGGCAGATATATACAGAATCAGTGAGAAGAAGATGGAGAGTAAAGAAATGTTTGCATTATTGAGGTAACATTGCCATCGTGTGGCCTTTTAGAATTTTGGTTCTTAATTTTTTTTTTTTTTTTTTTTTGAGACCGTCTCCTATTGCCTGGTGCTTGCAGTGGCATCATCATAGCTCCCTGCAACCTCAGACTCTTAGTCTGAAGCGATTCTGTCTCAGCCTCCCAAGTAGACTAATTTTTCTATTTTTTGATAGAGATGGGATTTCATTCTTGTTCAGGCTGGTCTCAAACTCCTGGCCTCAAGTGATCTTCTGCCTCTGCCTTCCAGAATGCTAGGAGGACAGGTGTGAGCCACTGTGCCAGGCCTGTTTCTTCAGTCTTTAACCATTTTGAATTTTTGGGTTTTGTGCTTAAGTAGTGTGTGGACAGGTTGTTTTAAAAGACAAAAAGGAATATTAAAGTACTTTTACAGTTGGACAAATATAAAGTTGGGCATAAAATTAGGTATCTTTGATATCGAACACACTATGACATAGGTATTTGGGTATACATGTGCTCTGAGTCATAGAGGGCTCCCTCTCTCGGCAACTGAATTTGAGTCTGAGCCTGATGTTCTCATGAGTCCTTTTTTCTGAAAGATGCATAGGGTATGAGAGTATGGCAGTAATTCCGAGTGAGGGTATACTATTTAGCCTATTTTGAGATAGGCCATACATCCTAGCATTCCTGTCAACTATACTAAGTCTACTGTAAGTTCGCTGTCAGAATGTTAATATTCATATTTATTTGAGGCTAATTTCTCTTTCCCCAACTTCCACTGTGAAAAATTTCAACATACAGAAAAGTTGAAAGTATATTGAACAATTGTATAGCTACCACTAAGACTAAACAATGATTTAGACTCTTTAAATCAAATTACTACAGGGGAAGTAGCCATCCACAGAGATATACATTATTAATGCTATAAGATAGGGTAGACACACAGTATCTCCAGTTGGTAAGTGAACTCTTAAGTCATACAAAGATAATTACAGCCATAACTGATAGGTACAGAGAGAAAAATATCTCAGGGGGCTGGAGAGTGCTGGATTAAGTCTTTCATTCCAGAGGCTACTTCTGTCTTCCTAATCTGTTTCCTACTTCTATAGAAAACAGACACTGAAAATGCTTTAAGCCCCATACCTGGAAGCTTAGTTCATGAGTTTGTAGGAAGCTGGTAGAAGAAGCCTAACAAAGTTTGAAAGAACCCTTTAGACTTTCTCTGGAGTTTCCATATATATAGATCTTTCTGGATATGAGCCTCAACTAGCTGTGTCTTTAAAGGATGGAAGTTCTTACCAGAAAGCAGATGCCCTGATATACAGACAAAACCTTGGGGTTCTTTGTCTACTCTACATCCTGGGACTAGAGATCAGAGAAGGAGTGGCTACTGAAAAAGAAAACACTGTATTTTATTTTCAGCTTGGACTTAAAATAGAAGAATGCTATCTATGCATAAGAGATCATTTTAAGAGCTATCTAGTTCTCACAGTCAGTAATATGAAATTCATATTCCACTCTTGACAAAATGAGGTTTATTGATGATGTTATAGCTTCTTTGAAGTACAAATTACTATTAGTCCTGATTTATAGCACATCATGTGGGATATAAGTGAATGGGTTTCAAAGCTATAACAAAGCCAGTGTTCTTTTAGGGAAACCTTTACATATATATACACACATATACACAGACGTACACACATCTACACAAACATATATACAAAATAGTACTTTCCTCTTACCCCATCTCACTTCCTTTTTGGGGCGGAGATAGAGTCTTGCTCTGTCACCCAGGCTAGCATGCCATGGCATTAGCCTAGCTCACAGCAACCTCAAACTCTTGAGCTAAAGTGATCCTTCTGCCTCAGCCTCCCAGATAGCTGGGAATACAGGGTGTGTGCCAAAGACCCAGCTAACTTTTCTACTTTTAGTAGAGATGGGTCTCACTCTAGTACAGGCTGGTTTTGAACTCCTGAGCTCAGGGATCCTCCTGCCTTGGCCTCCCAGAATACTAGGATTACAGTATGAGCCACTGTGCCTGGCCCAGTCTCAAGATTGGAAAGGAGAGAAGAACTATAATCTCATTGCATGTCTGTGCTATATAAGAATTTCTAGTTTAGAGCCAGGCGCAGTGGCTCACATCTGTAATCCCAGCACTTGGGAGGCTGAAGCAGGTGGATTGCCTGAGCGCATAGGTTCGAGACCAGCCTGAACCAGAGAAAGACCTCGTCTCTAAAAAATAGGTGGGCATTGTAGTGGGCGCCTGTAGTCCCAGCTACTTGGAAAGCTGAGGCAAGAGGATCACTTGTCTGAGCGGGTGCCTGTAGTCCAAGCTACTTGGGAGGCTGAGCCCAAGAGTTTGACATGGCTGTGAGCTAAGATGCCACGGCACTCTCCAAGGGTGACCAAGTGAGACTCTGTCTAAACAAAAAAAAAAATTTGTTTTAGTCTTTTTTTCCCTACCACCAGCAGATTAGTTGTCTCCTTTGCTGGCTTTGAACATGAATGTGCCCTGCTTTCAGTAGGAGGACTGTCACCTCCCCTGGCAAAACAAGGTGTTAACTGTGCGTGGAGGGGGGGGGAATAATGTGCAATTGCTGGGGATGGCCGAGATCCCTAACAGACTCCTTTTGTTTTGTCTTTAACTGAATTTCAAGAATCAAAAGGTTAAGAACATTTAGAGTTAGAACCAAAGGATATGTGAATTTGTCCTAGTTAACAGTATCCATAGAAATTTTTTTTTTTTTTTTCTCGTAGAGACAGTCTCATTTTATCACCCTCGGTAGAGTGCCGTGGCATCACACAGCTCACAGCAACCTTCAACTACCGGGTTTAGGCGATTCTCTTGCCTCAGCCTCCCGAGTAGCTGGGACCACAGGCGCCTACCACAATGCCCAGCTATTTTTCTGTTTTGCAGTTCGGCCGAGGCAGGGTTTGAACCCACCACCTTTGATATATGGGGCCGGCGCCCTACTCGATGAGCCACAGGTGCCTCCCTATCCATAGAAATTTTTATTTTAGAAAATAAAAGACAGCCCGGAATGGTGGCTCACCCTCCTAGCACTTTAGGAGGCTGAGGTTGAACTCAGGAGTTTGAGACCAGCCTGAGTAAAAGCAAGACCCTGTTTCTACTAAAAATGAGGGGTTGGGGAAGAAAACCTATCTGGGCATTGTGGTGGGCACCTGTGGTCCCAGCTACTTGGTTTTTGTTTTGTTTTGTTTTTGACACAGAGTCTCACTCTGACGCCATGGGTAGAGTGCAATGGCATCACAGCTCACAGCAACTTTAAACTTCTGCTCTGGAGTTTGAGGAACTCTGATTTGGAGACTCTGCTTCTGTCTTGACTGGCCTTCTCTCCGGGTGTATATCTGTGTCTTCTCTTCTTCTAAGGATGCTAGTCATCAGATTTAGGGCTCACCTCACCCCGTATGGGCTCATCTTAAATGTATCTGTAAAGACCCTATTTCCAAGTTAGGTCGTGTTCTGAGGTTTCACGTGAACATGAATTTTGGAGGACACTGTTGAACTCACTACAAGCACAAAAATCCCATACAAATAGGTGAGCGACCTGAGCTTGAGGTTTTTAATCAGAATATAAAGATGATAGAAGGGAAGATAATAAAGAGAGAAGATGGCTGTTGAAATTTGATCCTCTGGAAAGCAGACATTGAGATGTTGTTGGGAGTACAAATGATTTATCAGGGAGCAAGATCTGTGCAAGGAAGAAAAAGAAGCAGGAATGGACCATCAGACCATGGTAAAAACCTGACAAAATTTCTGTCAGCCCATGGTGGGGCAGCCAGGTGGGCAGGTAGGCCGAGCAGAGTGCCATGTTGGGTAGAAATAGATAGGCCCTGTTCAGTTTTGGCTGGGGCCACCCAGTTCCTCTCAAAAGCTGAGGGAAATTTGAAGGAGTTAAGAGGTGGAGGCAGTCTGCTAGCCCCTCCATCGGGGCAGAGCTCTTTCCTGAAGGGGAATTTGTACAGCTAATCTCTACGTCTGCCACCAAAGGCATTATAATTTACAGAGAACATTGCATACACACAACGCAAAGCAAGATGTGTTTTGGAGAAAACAAAGAAATGAGCTTAATTTTGTGTGCCTTTGTCATGTTGTGTATTCTGAAGGTGCGTGACATAAATAGTTGTCCTTAATTATTTTATGAGCCATAAAAGTTTTTATGTGTTGGGAAAATCTAAATCACTTGGATTCCCTTGATGGTTTAAGATTTTGTTTTTTATTTTACTGTTGATTTTCTGTCATCTTCACATTAAGGCGCTGGACAAAAATCAGCAGTGGCTTGTGTATGATCAGCAGCGAGAGGTGTACGTGAAGGGACTTCTGGCAAAGATCTCTGAATTGGAAAAGAAAATGGAAACAGCTGCTCATTCGCTCCCACAGCAGACAAAAAAGACTGAATCAGAAGGTACTGACTGGTATAAAAATGTTCTCTTGGGATGGATCTGACATTTTCCAAAAGGAGTGATTTTGGAGTGATTCATCCAATTTAGATTTTTATAGATACGTGCTAGAAGGTAAAATAAGAGCGAGTCTTCTAGCCCTGAAGTAAGAAATACCATTTTTTTTTGGCCAGGGCTGGGCTTGAACCTGCCACCCCTGGTATATGGGGCTGGCGCCCTACTCCTTGAGCCACAGGTGCCACCCAGAAATACCATTTTGGCAAGTTTCATTTCCAAATTCAGATAAAAGGAGGGCACAACATATAGGTGAAAGGTCATCTTTGGCAGCTCTAGAATCACATTAAATTTTTTCCACTCATGAATGTCCTTCTCTTCTTCCAAATTTCTAAAGTTCTTCTCCAACTTTTATTTCCCTGGCGCTGTCCTTGTCACCAACTCTTTTTCCTTTCCTTTTTTTTTTTTTTAGTCTTACTATGTCGTCCTCGGTAGAATGCCATGTCGGTAGAGTGCCGTGGCATCACAGCTCACAGCATCCTCAAACTCTTGGGCTCAAGTGATTCCCTTGCCTCAGCCTCCCAAGTAGCTGGGACTACAGGCGCCCGCCACAATGCTCAACTATTTTTTGCAGTTGTCATTGTTGTGTAGCAGGCCTGGGCTAGTTTCGAACACACCAGCCCTGGTACATGTGGTTGGCGCCCTCATCACTGAGCTACAGACGCCAAGCCATCACCAACTCTCTTCTTACATTATTTCCTTTTAGCACTTATTTCTATTATATGAACCTCAGGGGAAAGAATATATTTTATAGATGATTCTTCATTTATTTGAGCATCAATATAGAATTGATCTACAGTTTCTTATTCATGATGCAGTCTTTTTGCCAAGAGCTTTGCAATTTCCCTAACATTGGTCTGAATGAAGTTTCACAGCCACCCCAGGAGGTGGGGCAGGAAAGGTCATCATTCCCATTTTACAGATGAAGAAGTAGGTTCAGCAATTGTAGATGATAAACTAAGAAAAAAAGAGAAACCCTCTTAAGCATTTCTTAAAAGACTGACACTCGAAAGGGGACCAAAGACTTTGAATTACAGTATAAAGAGAAGGCTAAAGAAATGGGAACAAGACTCGTGATCTTGGAGCATCACATGTAAATATTTAAAATGAAAATGATGCTAAAAAGAAAACACAAAGGGAATGTCTCTAGAGGCGATTTAAAGGTGTTTAGCCCTAATGAGACAAAGTTATTACCATGGTGCCTTTATATGTTTACTACACATAAAAGCAGGATTTTAGTTATGAGCTAAGTCTGATGGTTTTTCTTTTGGTAATTTGGCTTTCTCTCTATTTTATCAGAATAATATGTGTTATAAGCACTCGTTAAAATAATATAATATAGGGCGGCGCCTGTGGCTCATCGAGTAGGGCGCCGGCCCCATATGCCAAAGGTGGCGGGTTCAAACCCAGCCCCGGCCGAATTGCAAAACAGAAAAATAGCTGGACATTGTGGCGGGCGCCTGTAGTCCCAGCTACTTGGGAGACTGATGCAAGAGAATCACCTAAGCTCCGGAGTTGGAGGTTGCTGTGAGCTGTGTGATGCCACGGCACTCTACCGAGGGTGAAAAAATGAGACTCTGTCTCTACCAAAAAAAAAAAAAATAATAATAATAATAATATAATATAGAAAGGCCACATCCTACCTTTCCCATCCCTGTTTTTGTTTGCTCTTTCTATAGCATAGCTGCTCTTAATATTTCTGTTTTTAATTTTGGTAATTATCTCCATATCTATAAATAATGAGCTTATATCCTTGTTTGTTTTCTTTAGACATTTGTCTAAATATCTCTCGATATAATATAGTACTGAGTTTAGTTCTGAGTTTGTGAGTTTTGTACCTTCAAATGATGTCCTTGAACTTCTGTTTCTTATTCCATCATATATCAACCATAGTCCCTATCACTGACTCTCCGTGTTGTAAACTGGGGAAATAGAGTGACCTCATTCAGAGAAACATATTTGATGTTTCACTTTTCAGGAATATTATCTTTTTTATAAAGCGAATTGTGCCGTGTTTGTCACAGGTTATCTTCAAGAAGAGAAGCAAAAATACTACACCCATCTCTTGGCAAATGCAAAAAAAGATCTTGAGGTCGAACGACAAACCATAACTCAGTTGAGTTTTGAACTTAGTGAATTTCGAAGAAAATATGAAGAAACCCAAAAAGAAGTTCAAGAGTTAAATCAACTGTTGTGTTCGCAAAGAAAGGCAGATGTACAGCATCTGGAAGATGATCGGCATAAAACAGAGAAAATACAAAGACTCAAGGAAGAGAATGATATTGCTAGGGAAAAACTTGAAGAAGAGAAGAAGAGATCTCAAGAGCTCTTATCTCAGGTAAGCTCAGTAGTAAGACTTTCCATGATTCATTACTCAAAATATTCTCTGAACACTTACTAGTGCCAGGGTCTATTTTAACCACTAGAGGACCAACAGGGAGCAAAACAAGTTTCTACCCCTCATGGGAGTTTATATTTCAGAATGGACACTGACCACAAACAAGTACCTAAATAAATAAACTAAAGAAAATGCAACAGGGTAATATGATGAAGAGAAATTGGGGGTCATTGGAGGCCTCTCTGAGGAGATGGTGTTTGGACAAAGAGCTGATGACAAGAAGGGTCCATTGAGGATCCTGTGTAGAGGAGTGAGAAGGAGCTGGGTACATCTGAGAAGCCAAAAGAAGATAGGACATAATGGGAGGAAGCACAGCTCATTCCTAGGCCAGCATCTTGATTGTAATGATACTGTGCTTACATGGATTCCCACAGCACCTTTCTTGTTTTCTTATACTCAAACCTTATGCTAGGGTATGGTAGTAATGTTAGAGTTACTAAGTTAGGATTATTAGAATGGAATACTACTTTGACAGAACTCATTAATTTAGATTGCACATGGCAGCATGGAATAATGGAAAGAATATTATTTGGAGTTCATGCTTGGTCTGTGGTCCAGGATGTGCAAATCACCTAACTTGTCTGACTTTCAAATTTCAGTTGTCAAATTAGCTGTAACCTCTGCTTGCCTCACAGGGCTTTTGTGAAGGTCATTTGAGACAATGTAAAAGTGCTTTGTAAACTAAGCAAGGTAAATGTTAGTCACTGATACTAATATAATAGTAATTAGTAAAATCCTCCAGAAGTTGAGAGTGGTGTGGGGGTGATTAGTAACATTTGCCTTCTTGGTCTTTACTGCTCTACTCTATCTACAGGTGTGATCAGTGATACTGGGGAAGAATTAAGCAGAACTACTTACATTTTGCTCCAACTCTGTGGCCAAGGGCAAGGCACTGCCACTTTGTTACTCTCCTCAGAATCAGTAGATGTGAAGCCTCCAGAAAAGGGGCTGTGGCCACTGCAGAGTTCAGTGTTTGATCAGCCTTGTGTCTGTGTGCTCAGGGAGCTCTCAGCCTGGGAGCTATTGCCCAGCTGCTAGCATAGATAGCCCCCAAATAAATGACCAGCTGGAATAATTCATCTCTGCCCAGCAGGTGTTGTCCTGGTCAGAGATGCGAGACTCATGCATCCCAGGTCAAGCCATAAACAGTTGGATGTGACAACAGTAGCTCTCTTTACATCTTACAGGTCCAGTTTCTTTACACATCTCTGCTAAGGCAGCAAGAGGAACAAACAAGGGTTGCTCTGTTGGAACAACAGGTACTCACCGGAGTTACTTCTAAATTCAGCTGGGCCTCTTAGAAAATGGAATTTTTTTTCTCCTGTTTGTACTCTTCTAGGGGGAAACCATGTGAAATTTATGAAAAGTATTTTTTTTTTTTTGTAGAGACAGAGTCTCACTTTATTGCCCTCCATTGAGTGCCGTGGCATCACACAGCTCACAGCAACCTCCAACTCCTGGGCTTAGGCGATTCTCTTGCCTCAGCCTCCCGAGTAGCTGGTGTCCGCCACAATGCCCGGCCATTTTTTTTGTTTGTTTTGCAGATCTGCCAAGGCCAGGTTTGAACCCGCCACCTTCGGTACATGGGGCCGGCGCCCTACTCGATGAGCCACAGGCACCGCCCTATGAAAAGTATTTTTAAAAGGCTTTCACAAAAAATATTTAAAAATATCTGAACTAGCCATATATTCTTGTTACTGTCCTTAGACTAAACCAGATTTTTTGAGGAATGATGACAATTTTCTTGACAGGAAGAGGTTGGGCTTGGCAAATTGTACTCTTCCCAATGGCTGTAATTCCTACTCTAGCCTAGTAGGATCTCCTAATAGGGCTACCTTATAACTTCAAGCAGACCTTAGAGAGACAAATGTCATTCTTGCAATGTAGAGCAGAGATTCTTACTGCAAACCAGAGAATGGCCATCATTTCCCTTCTCCCTCTTCTCCCTCTTAAAAAGAGAGATGGAGAGAAATAAATCTAACCAGCAACTTCTTAAGCTGCTCTTCACTCACCTGTACCTTAGTTTTGGCTTTGTTTCTTGGATACACTAAATCCTTAGCTATAAGCTTCTTCATTTCTAAACATCTTGTGGTGCCCAGATGAATTCTTGCTATGAAAATAGAACAAATGTTTTCTTCTTGTGCTAATACAAAAATGCAAATCTTCAGTCTAGAAAACTAGACAACTGTAACTGTCTTGTCCTGGACATTTCCCAGATGCAGGCATGTACTTTAGACTTTGAAAATGAAAAACTTGACCGTCAAAATATGCAGCATCAGTTGCATGTAATCCTTAAGGAGCTCCGAAAAGCAAGAAATCAGATAACACAGTTGGAATCCTTGGTGAGTCTGGAATGGTTAAACTAAAACTGCTCTTTGTCTTTCCGCCATCTTAAAGAACAGCCAGCTATATCTCAAATCAACAGGCAGAGCCCCTGCCTCCTTTGAAGCAAATGCTCTTTGAGCATCAATTCACAGCACTAGAAAGAGGGACAGGCTGTATCTCTTGGTGATGATTACATCACTGGTGTTTGGAATCATCTCTCCACCCACTGTAGGTGCTGTGATTCTAGAGGCAATAAACAGCACCTGGCAGGGAAGAAAAGTCACAGAATCCTGAACTGAACTTGTCTTTTTCTGTAAAAAAGAATGAATGAATGAAATGCTGTTTTTATAGATAATGGAATATTAAGGAGAAACCCAACTTTGGCTGTATAGATTCTTTGATTAACAGTACACAGCTCTATTCTTTACTATGTCATTGATTTTGACCATGTAGAATGTTTGAAATTAAAATGTGTAATTCATTTTTTATTATTGACTGCTTCTCAAAGCATAGGAAGTCAGAGGCTATGAAAATAATTTGTTATTTTCCTGTGCTTTCCACCACCTTCACAGTGTGCTGTAAGATACACTCGTTTTTAAGTTCTGTAAAGTTAAGTTCTTACAAAAAAAATGAAAAAGGAAAGTCTCAAAGATGCATTATCTTCAGCATTTCTGTGTATAACCTGTTTAGTCTGCTAAAATTCTTTTCCTGCCCCTTAATTCCCTGTAGTTCTTTATTGCTGAAATTGCCCATTTTACCAAATTAGCAAATTTAGTCAGCTCTGCACATAGACCTACCTTCCATTTGGCTCTAAGCACATTAATAAAACCTCTCTATATGAACACCAACTCTGGTACTTCTCAGGTAATTTGGATAATAACAGTAGTTATCTGGGTAATTCCTAACCAGGACCTCCATAGTTCCGATGAGCAGGGATTCAAAAGGAAATCTGTCTGTTGGGCTCAAACAGCTCAAGTTAAAATTGCTGAACAATGTGCCTTATTTACAAATGGTGTTCATTTGCGATTTATTTTTCAGAAGCAGCTTCATGAGTTTGCCCTCTCAGAGCCATTAGTTGCTTTTCAAGGGGAGAATGAGAACAGAGTAAAAGTTGGTTCACCAAAAAGTCCCCCTGCTGCCCTCAACGAAAGCCTGGTGGAGTGTCCCAAGTGCAATATACAATATCCAGCTACCGAACATCGAGATCTGCTTGTCCACGTTGAATACTGTTCAAAGTAGCAAAACAATTATTCTTTGGTTTTGTGTCAAAAGATTCAATACTGTATCTCATGTTAGCTTATGAACATTCTGAATTATATATTTCACCTTTTGTATAAGAAACTGCCTATCTGCCTTTGACACTCTGTCATACAAGTGAATCATTGGAATTTGGGGGCTGCTTTGCATTTTCCTTGGCAGTGATACCTCCTGAGATAGTTCATCATCAGGCTATAATGACAGAATGTGGTGAGCACTAAAGAAACTGCTAACATTTTGCACTGTTAAAGTACTTGATGAAGAAAAGATAATTCAGGTTATTGCTTATGGGTTATAGCACAGGCAAACAAATGTTTTATGTTTTATGACTTTTAAAACAATCAAAGGTAACTAACCAAGAATCTTAACTGTGTTAGCATGTTTTATTCAAGCACTTCTGATTTTGATGTCCATTGTTTAAAGGTGATGATGCTATTTTTGCTTTTTTTTCTTTGCCATTGTAGAACGGTTATAAGTAAAGTTGGGAATTTTCCTGATGTTTATTTGCTGCTTCCTGTTGAAACTAAAGCCAGCCATGTTCTAAGCATGAAGTAGATTCTATTTGAGGAATACTCTTAAGTAGCCACACACCATGTTTTTTCTCTCATATTATCCGGCTATAACTTGAATTTCATTAGCACATGTCAGTTAGCTGAAATTGTTAAAATGAATTTTAACAAAATCATCTAGCCCTCTTGTTTGATTTACAGTATTTTATTTATTTTTGGCTTTCTTAAAGCTGGGCAATATAATTATCAGATGTTTGTTTATCAGAGTATTTTGTACATGCTTTGTGTAAACCCCCCATTTTTTTTTTTTTAATTTCTTCAGGTTTTCTAACATGCTTAACACTGGGCTACTGTTAGTAATATAAAAGAGAAAAGAATAAAATTATTTAATAAGTTTTAATATGTCTCGTGTATATGTATACATACGTATTCTAGGAGTGTCTGGGTGACAGATTAACACACGGTGTAAGATAAGGCAGTTAAGCACACATCGGAACCAGAAACTATGTGAGAAAGATAGGACTAGATGCTTTCGGACATCTTTGTGGAACAGAACAACTCATACTCAATAAATAGGAATTTGAGTTATTCGTTACAGAGGCAAAAAAATAAACATGAAAATTATATAGGTTTTTTTTTAACTGTAGAAATAATACAGATCTATTTTTGGAAGTAAAATTATGCTATTACTGTTAATAATCTCAGGTTCACAATATCATCAACTATAGTTGGACAAAAGAAATAGAAATCTTCAGCCAGATAGTTCTTCTTCTGACCCAAAGTATTATGGCAAAAAGCATAGTTAAATCATAAATATGTACTGTAAGGAAGTTATCTCCCTTACAACTTTAAAGTAAGCTAGGCATTCCTTTTTTTTTGGCTGGGGCCGGGTTTGAACCTGCCACCTCCTGTATATGGGGCCAGTGCCTTACCCCTTTGAGCCACAGGCACCACCCAGGCATTATTTCTTTATAGATGTGGGAAGTATCTTCGTCATCAGTGAGTAGTGGAGTTAAAAACTCAGACCCTGATGCAAGGGCCTGTGTAGCTATATTCTATTTGCTAAGATTTTATTGAGTATTTTTGCATTGATATTAATTAATGAAATGGTCTATACCCTTCCTTTTTGGTTGGCTCCTTTCCTGGTTTTGGTATTAGGGTAATATTTGATTTGTAGAATGTGTTGGAGAGGTTTCCTACCTTCTAGTGTTTTTTTGTTTTTTTGTTTGTTTGTTTGTTTGTTTTCAATTTCATTTATTTCTGATCTGTTGGTTATTTCATTTCTTCTGCTAGGTTTGGGACTGTATTACTCTTCCTTTTCCAGTTACTTGAGATGATTCATTAGGATGTTGATGTATGCTGTTTCTGTCTTTGGGGTGTGGCATCTAATGCAGCAAATTTCCCTCTTAGGACTGCTTTTGCAGTTTCCTTCAGGTTTTGATATTTGTGGCTTCATTGTTTTAGTTCAAGGAACCTAAGGATTTCTTTCTTTATCTCCTTCTTGGCCCAGCTGTCACTTAGCATAAAGTTGTTTAGTTTCCATGACTTTATGTGGGGGTGAAGGTTTTTGTTGAGTTGAGTTCTACCTTTATTCTCTGTGGCCTGAAAAGATACAAAGTATAATTTCTATTTTTTTTAATTTTGTTGAGGTTTGATTTGTGTCCTATGATATGATCAGTTTGGGGCTATGATCCATGGGCTGATGAGAATGTATACTCAATAATTTTGGGATGGTATGTTCTGCATATGTCTATTAAGCCCAGTTGTTCTAGGGTCACATTTAAGTTCCTTGTTTCTTTGTTTAGTTTCTGTTTAGAGGATTTGTCTAGTTCTGTCAGTGGGATGTTGAAGTCCCCAGTTATTATGATGTTATAGGATATATTATTGTTCAGACCGATAAGGGTCCGCTTTATAAATTTAGGAGGATTTATGTTGGGTACATATGTATTTAGAATTGAAATGTCTTCAAAAAAAAATCAAAGAATTGCAGTGTCTTCTTGTATGATTCCCTTGACCAATCCATCTTTGTCTTACTTGACTTTTGTTGCTTTAAATCCACTTGCATCTGCAAATAAAATTGTGACTTCTTTTTTTCTTCTGACATCCATTTGCCTGAAATACTGTTTTCCATCTCTTCACCTGAGTCTTATTTTGTCCTTAGAGATTAGATGCATTTCCTGAAGATGTCATATAGTTGGTGTATATCTTTTTTTTAGCCAGCCAGCCAGCCAGTGCCTCTTCAGTGGAGAATTCAAGCCATTCACATTTATTGAGAGAATTGATAAATATGGTGGAGTTCAGTTTGTCTTGTTTTGCAGGGCTTTGTCACCTAGTTTTATCATTTGGGTCACTGTGGAAGCTAGGCTTTGGCCTTTTGTTTCTGGGTATCTTTATTTTGCTAGTGGTCCATCACGATGGTCTGTGTGTAGTATGGGTCTGAGTACTTCCTGAAGAGCTGGTATTGTAGTGGCAATTTCTTCGATGATTGCTTGTCTGTAAAAGATTTGATTTCTTCATCAAATATGAAACTTAGTTTGGCAGGATATATGATCCTAGGCTGTTGTTATTTTTTCTAAGTAAGTTGAAAGTGAGAGCTCAATCTCTTCCGGCTTGTAAAATTTCAGCTCAGAAATCCACTGTCATCTCTGATACATCTGCCCCTGTAGGTCAATTCATGTTTACTCCGGGCTGTTTGAAGAATTTTGTTTTTCATTTTGACCTTGGCCAATTTCATTACAATGTATCTAGGACAGCAGTTCTCAATCTGTGTGACCCCTTTGTAACAATGAAAATACATCACAGCATTAGGAAGGTTGAGAACCACTGATCTAGGAGATGCTCTGTATTGAGATGAACTGGGGTTCAATATGCATCCCAAAAGAAATGTATCTGAATCTTTGGTGATGCTTTGGAAATTTTTTGTTATGATAAAGGTATTCCTGAAGGAGAAGAAGAGCAATCCAAATATATGAATACCTATAATTCATGTTTGTACGCTTTGTGAAGTCCCATAATTCTCTAAGAGATTGCTGTGTTTTTTACATTCTTCTTTTCTTCCTCTTTAAATGACTGAGTTAGCTCAAGAGCCTTATCCTGTAGCTCTGAGATTCTTTCTTCTCCATGGTTTAAAATCTGTTATTGTAACCTTCTACTGCATCTTTAAATTCCCTGAATGACTCCTTCAGTTCTTTAAGGTCTGATAGATCCTTTCTATTTTCATGATGTCTTTCATTCATTTCTTGGGTCAATTTTTGGATTTCCTTTTGGTGGTTTTCTACTTTACCTTCAATTCCCTTCATCATTTTTGCCATCCATACTCTAAATTCACTTTCTGTTATTTTCCTAATTTCTTTATAGGTGGACCCTGTGTGGTAGCTGCTTCGTGATCCCTTTGGGGGTTGGAGGTTGATCTGTTGTGATTTTTCATGTTGCCAGAAATTTGTTGTTGGTTCCTCCTCATGTGTGTTTTCTTCTTGTTCACGTCCTTCCCCTACTTACTCCTCTCATTTCCCCCTTCTTAACGTTCCTTATCTCTGTGCTTGGGTGTTGAAGTGGCCTTTTGGTACAGGGATGGAAGGAAAAGAAGAGAAGAAAGAGAAGAAAAATAAATTTTTTTAAGGAGAGAAGAAAGATGGAAAGAGAGAAATTGTGAGAGAAACTGGAGTTGAGCTGAACACAATGACCTATACCCATAGCCCTAGGACTCTGGGGGGCTGGAGCAAGAGGGTCCCCTGAGGTCAGGAGCTCCTTACTGGCCTGAGCAAGAGCAAGACCCTACCTCTAGCAAATAAAGAACAAAAAATCAGCCATGTGTCATGTTGGGGACCTGCAAGTATGGTCACTTGGGAGGCCAAAGCTGGGGTTTGAGGCTTCTGTGAGCCAGGCCAATGCTGGGGTGCCCCAGCCTAGACCTTAGAACAAGGCTCTGCCCTAGAAATAAAAAACAGAATGATAAGGAACAAAACAGACCAAAAATAAGAATATTTAAAAAAGGTTATCTTGGTTGTCTTTGAGAAACTTATGAGGGAAAGATGAGAAAAGTAGGAAAATAGCCCCCCCAAAAGGAAGAAAAGTGGAGAGAAAAAAAAGAAGCATGCAGGGAAACATGTAACAAAGATAGAAAACTTGTTATTTTAAATATACATGTGTGTGTGTGTGTGTATATACATACATATATATATATATATATATATATATATATATATATAATACAATATATTAATATATTGCCTGGACAACACTAGGTGGCACTCTAGGGTTAGGAAACAAAAAAATAGGGAAAAAGCACACTACTACCTGTGTTGCAGATAGGAATTTGCTGTCTAGTTGCCATGGAGACCCAGTCTGGTTTTCCTGTTTTATTTGATTTTAGTCTGGGTGTAGTTACTGTATCAGTGTTGAATCCTGTTAGGAGGAGGGGGAGCCAAAATCCTGAAGCATATGCCAGAGTTTATGGGAGATAGGCCATTACCCTCCTTTGTTCCCTGAGGCCCCAAAGAGGTGGAGAGGTGGGTAGCAGAATCTGTCCATCTCTACTGTGTTTCTGTGAGTGTCAGCTGGGCTCCACGAATTACAGCTGATTCAAAGTTGTTGCTCTCTCTCTTCCTCCCCTGAGGCTCTCCCAAGATGGTGGAGCTCAGGCTGCTGGTCTCCCTGTAGAGCAGTTTCCTTGTCCAAACCTGCCCAGCCAGTGCACTTTGAGTTCAATGGCCATCTCAGGCCTGCTCAAGACCCCTCCAGCAAGCTCCCAAGTTCAAAAAGTGGCATAAGGACTTTCTTGTCTCCAGCCCTTTGACAAATTACTTACTTCTACAAAGATACAAATCTTATGCTAAGATAGAATAAAAATTAAGTATTAAAAAAAGCAATGAAGGCTTAGTGCCTGTGGCTCAACTGGCTAAGGCGCCAGCCACGTACACCTGAGCTGGCGGGTTCGAATCCAGCCCCGGGCCCGCCAAACAACAATGACAGCTGCAACCAAAAAATCGCCAGGCGTTGTGGTGGGTGCCTGTAGTCCCAGCTACTTGGGAGGCGGATGCAGAAGATTCGCTTGAGCACAGAAATTGGAGGTTGCTGTGAGTTGTGATGCCATGGCACTCTATCCAGGGTGACAGCTTGAGGCTCTGTCTCAAAAAAAAAAAAAAAAAAAAAGCAATGAAGTAGTCCCAGCTACTCGGGAGGCTGAGGCAAGAGAATCACCTAAGCCCAGGAGCTGGAGGTTGCTGTGAGCTGTGTGATGCCATGGCATGCTACCCAGGGTGATAAAGTTCTGTCTCTACAAAAAAAAAATGTCTAAGAGTAAAATGGAGCCACTGGCATAGATGGCCCCCAGGTGTTGTGTGCTTCTGAGAAGTTCAGTCCTCAGCTTCACAGGTATTAACACAAAGAAACAGTCTTGTATGCCATATGTAGGAATGAAAAATAGAGCTGATCCTCTCTGTAGAAATGTAATTACAGCACTCGTGGTACTAAAGCCAAATAAATTCATTCCTCCAGGGCCCCTCCACTGAGAGAAACTGTGTAACGCAGTGGTTGATAGCCTCAATAAGCTTGCCATAAACAGCAGTGAGTTCCATACCACCAGATTCTGAATCTCTTTCCATGTAGATGAAAAATCATCTGACACAACCCCATAATGCTCAGGGGCAGGCAATATGCACATCATGTAGCAATTCTCTGTGGCTTTTCCCAGAGTAAATTTTAGAGTGAGAAAGTCACCTCTTAACAGAGGCCTGAAAACAGGCACAAGTCAGGCAGGCAGCTGACCACTCGGGCGGCAATGGGAACTTTCACCAAAAGGGGCGCAGCTGCTCAATGCCAGCTCCTGGTGTCCCAGAACTGCATGAGTTCCGCGTGGCTGATCTTTCAGATTTTCCTGGAGAAAGCTGGAATTTTAAAGTATGAAATCTCCCCATTTTTAAATGTCATAGACTAATATAATTTTAACACCATGGACCAAAACACATCTTTAGTTTGTGACTTTTGCTTGCAGCATCTGAATGGGGCAACAGAGTGATTCACTCAATCTGAGATGGGGAGAGAACTTAGAAAGGTTCTCAGCGCCATCCTGCTGTCTCAGAGTTCTCCCCATGACCAGCTCAATTAAACAAATGTCATCTGAGTGACACAGTGAATATGGCCCTCCTGGAACATTCCCTTACACCTGCCGTCTTTTGTGGCTACGCTTGTTGGACAGAGAGCGAGTGGCCTGAGAGCATTTCCCGGCTACTCTCTGCTTCCCCAGTCTGACAATGGAGGGAAATCAGGGTTGGAAGGGAACTGTGAGATCTTCTACTTCAGGGTCCAGGAAATCCCCTCACCTTTAGAGTTGAAAACGTTGATTTTTTTTTTTTTTTTTTTTTTTTTTTTAGCCTGCCCAGAGTTCCTAAATAAGAATGGGGGGATATGCACTTTTTTTTTTTTTTTTTTGTAGAGACAGAGTTCCTCAAAGCATTCTGGAGTTAACTGGAGACTGAGAACTGCTGATCTAACCCACCCTTGACTCACTGTTGAAATGAAGTCCCTGAAAGCAGAGTCACTTATCCAAGGTCATGGAGCAGACTTGCAGGAGAGGGAGGGGCCCATACTCCCAAGGGCAGTGGTTGTTGGAGCCCCTGCCATCTTGGCTGATGTGCCAAGATTTCAGTGACGCTACTCTTAACAAGACCCACAGTGCTTTGTCTGCCTAAGGCAAATCTAGTAGTTTATTGGCCTGGTTCTCTTTTTTCTTCATTTTCCTCTGTGCTGCACCCTCTGTGTTTGAATCTGATGATTTTTGGCTTTGGGTGGTTGAGTGAGAAATATCGAGATATTCAAGGGCAGTCTCCTGTCTGCCAATTTAGAGGTAACAACCAAACAAGGGTGAAAAGTCGGGACCAAACTAGGGATTTGCATAGAGTACATAAAGAGAATTCCAAGAAATGACAAAGAGCAGAGCAGAGAGGACTGACCCTGGGGAGTGCCCCATGCCTCAGAAGTAGATAGAAGCACTCAGAATCAAATTTGTGTCACCGGAACCAAGTAACGAGGGAAGGAAGGAATGCCATGAAGCAGAGAGAATGAGTTGGCATCTGATAAGGGCCTCCACCTTCGCCCACCAGGCTCAAAATACTGATTTATCCTAAGACCAGCACATCTCCCACTAAAATGTTGTTAACAGGTATTACACGTAAGTTTCCTGAATTTCAGGGAATGTACCAAACATCAATTCATCACTTGATTCTGTAAATATTCAATCTATCTGCAACAGGCCAGGTGCTGTGCAAGCTACTGGGGATGAACACAAATAAAGCAGAGCCTGGCTTCGTAGAGCCAGGCCAGGTGGATGTCTGTGCAGATCAGTGTCAGCCCAGGGAGCCGAGGGCCCCATTCGAAGTGCCCCCAAGGTCAAAAGGGGGCAGGCTTTCTATTTTTTGTTTTGGTTTTTTTTTAAATTATTTTTTATTGAGTCATAACTGTGTACAATAATTCAGTCATGGGGCAGGCTTTCTGAACGAGGCAATGACTGAGCTAGGTTCAAGAAGACCAATACTAGTCAAGTGTTGATAGTGCTTGTTCCTGGATTTATACTGCACGTGAATCATGAAGCAGTCACACATGCCCTATGTTATATCGATCATTCTCTGATGACAAAGGAGGGGCTGCAGAGCAAGGGCAGTAGCAGCGACACAGATTCTGAGACAGTGAAGGGCGTTCCTTCTCATCCTGGTAACTTCAAGTTCAGAGTCACATAACCTCAAAGATACAAAAGCAAACTGTTTCGAATGCTGAACTAGCAGAGGAGATAATCAACTAAAGGTTTTAATGAAAGCAGGAAAAACTTAGGAAAAACGTCTGCTTTGCTGTTTGAGTCACAAATTACGCAGCACATCACACGTGCGACCTTGCACAGTTTATGCAGGGGTGCTTTTTCACTTGGTTTTTGTAAGGCAGAGGAAAGTGGTAAGCTGTGAGAAGAGAACTTGTACAGTGTATTGTATAAGGGTATAAATTTAACAACTTGTTAAATTTAAATCTGTTAAATACATGTAAAAATCATTGCATATATGCTATAGGAATAATTCCTTTTTTTTTTTTTGACACAGAGCCTCAAGCTGTCATGCTGGGTAGAGTGCTGTGGCATCACAGCTCGCAGCAACCTCCAATTCCTGGGCTCAAGCGAGTCTCTTGCCACCGCCTCCCAAGTAGCTGGGACTATAGGCGCCCGCCACAACGCCCGGCCATTTTTTGGTTGCAGCTGTCATTGTTGTTTGGTGGACCCGGGCTGGATTCGAACCTGCCAGCTCAGGTGTACGTGGCTGGTGCCTTAGCCCGCTGAGCCACAGGCGCTGAGCCAATTCCTTCTCTTAAAGAAATGAACTTTATAAAAATGATTATATTTATTGGAGATCAAAAAGGAAACCCCTCAGATTTTAAATTTTCTTTTGTTTTTCTTTGGCAACTTTGGGGAAGCATGCTACTATGGAAAGAACTTTGAAATGGGAAGCACCAGACCCCTGGTTGAAATTCTGGTTCTGACTTTGAACAAGTCACTTAACTTCCCTAAGCTTCAGTTTCCTCAACTTCAAACTAGGAATGTTAATGCTTGCAACAGCTTTCATCCCAGGGTGTTATAAAAACTTGAAGCCCACTATCCCTGGCATTCTGCCTTTCCGACTTGGGCCCAGCAGAATGGCTCGTGCAAAGAAGGGTGGTGAGAAGAAGGATGTTCCGCCATCAATGAGATGGTGACCTGAGAATACACCAGCAACATTCACAAGTGCATCCATGGAGTGGACTTCAAGAAGCATGACCCTTGGGCACTCAAAGAGGTCTAGAAATTTGCCATGACGGAGATGGGACTCCAGGTGTGCGCATTGATACCAGGCTCAACAGAGTTGTCTGGGCCAAAGGAATAAGGAATGTCCCATACCATATCCATGTGCAGTTGTCTAGGACATGTAATGAGGATGGAGGATTGACCAAAGAAGCTCTCTACTTAGTTACCTGTGTACCCGTTACCACTTTCAAAAATCTATAGACAGTCAACATGGATGGGAATAACTGGGAATTGTCAGATACATCAAATAAAGTTATAAAAGCAAAAAGAAAGAAAGAAAGGAAAGCAAGCAAGCAAGAAAACCAAACTCTAATTTATTTCAGGGGATCCTGTATATTAAGTGTTTTTTGTGTCCCTGGTGATGTAAAACACTTCATATGGGTCATGTCATTTTAGTTTTACAGTCACAGTATGTGGGAGCTTCTGTAATTGGTCTGTTATACAGATGAGAGAGCCATGTGGCAGAGTCAAGATGTGAACCGCAGTGTATCTGCCCCTAGAAGCTGAGCACCCCTACATTATGCTGGCACTCTTCTTTCACCTTAAAGCCAGAATATTTGCATGAAAACACACATAGCAGATGGGAAATACTGTCTGGGATTATTTTTATTTTTTAGGAGCAGCTATACTGTTGGGGGGGGTATAGGGAGAGCATGAGAAGAAAGAACCGTGAACTGGAGTATATCTGCCCCCAAGAACCTCCATTCATTTTTTATATATATATATCTGTACATATATAAACACACGCAGTAATGCATATATACTATAGTGTGCATATATACAGTGGCTACCAAAACATTTAAGAAAAATGTATTAATAAGAAAATGCCACAAAGGGTATGTTAAACAGTTTGATGAAAACATTTCAGACTGCGTATGAAGCCAGAACATTGTACCCCTTGATTGCACTAGTGTACATAACTATGATTGAATAATAATAATAAAAAGAAAAGATAAATATCTGCCTTCAAGGTGCCAGAAATAACCACCATTGTATTGTAATCTACTCATATCCAGATGAAAAAATACATTACACCACTGAAAGTATAGAAAGAAGAATTTTCCAGAAACATTCCAAGCATATTAGTAGGCTTGGTAACTGCTTTCTTGAATTGGAAATAGAATGTGCAACAAGGCTAATGTCAATTTGGAATACAGTGAAGTCCAACTCTTGACTCCCACATGCTAATAAATAAAGAGAAATACATTTAAATATAGAATTTTTTATAATATGAGTTTTCAAGAATAATAGACACAGTCTATATAACCACTTTTTCTCCCTTAGTTAATATGAATACTCACATATGCTCTCACCTTTCATTTATAAAACTATGCTTGATTATTTTTAATTAGTAAAATTATAATATAACAAGGGCACCAAGGATTTTTTCCCATTGCTATATATCACTGTATGTTGGAAAATTAAATATTCTTAATATTTTTTTCAATTGTATGATTCTTCAATTATAGTCCAAATATATTATCAATCAGTAATTATAGAACATTACTAATCAGGTCTAGGCAATGGGGATAAAGAATGATTAAGATACAACTCTTGTTTTTGAGGGGGTTAAAAATAGGGCAAAGGTGGCATATTGCTGCTTCACCTGCTTTGTAACTTATTTTAGCAAACGAAGGATGAAAAATAATGAGCTAGACAATATTTTAGCTTAATTGCTGGATTGTAGAACTGGTGGAAAGATTTATTGACATTGGTATTCTCCAACTATTAGCACAATGAATCAATGAAATACAATATTGCTGAGGGGCAAAATGTATTTCTAATGGTTACTGCCACGCTTAGGCCGCATATTCCTCTACACCACTAACAGTGCCGTCAGACAGGGGTCAACATGCAATCATTTCCACCACACAAATAAAGATCTGATTCGTTGCCCATGATGGCAAATAAAGATCTGAATGGTGTCCCATGTCCAGTATAATATTCAGGCCTGTATTCATCCTCTTCTCCATGTATCTTGAAAATGTTTGTTACCTACCAGTGTATTTGTATTAACTTTTACCCACTGATTATAAACATTTTTTATATCTATTAGAAGCTAGAATTTAACTGAGTACTAATTGAAACGATATCAATTCTAAGCACTGAACAGATACTTTGTTAGTTCTACAATTTTCGTTTAGTTCAACTTGTAATTCACAGTTTTTATTTAAACAATGACTTTCCAACCCACCTTGGATGTTAGTTTTCAGAAATCACTACCCCATAAAGTATCAAATTTGATGAGAAAAAAGTACATTGCTTCGGTCTACCCATTTAAGCAGCATAGTCTCATACTTAACCAAAATGAATATCTACATTATTATTCCTCTTGATCAATCTTGTATTTTCAAATGATCTTTTAAATCAACTTAGAGGCAATACAAATGAATCATGGTATTTATTGGCCAGAGACTTCTCCTAGAAATGCCACCAACCTAACCAAAGAGAAAGACGCTTTTCTGGGCACAATATTTCGGAGCTGCACCCCCAAAGCTTGAACTGACAGACACTTCTAAATCTGAAAGTGTAGCTTATCTCCAAATGCACTGGCCTGGTTCCCTTCTTCCCATTCCCAGATAATATAGTTTAAAAAAAAGGAGAGAGAGACAGAAATCTTTTGTTGACTAGAACATCAAATTAACAGGAGTATGTTTGAGCCACTCTTACCGAATATAATATCAGAATATCTTTTTTCATTAAAGAGCTTTCTTTTTTAAGTCAAGACTACTTCAAATGATTTTATCTCTTATCCTTTTCATGAGAGTACTCTACCTCACAGACTGGCCCGCCGGGCTAGACTTCACCTTGGCTTCTGATTTCAACTTTTTCAGATACTAACGATGAACCTCAGCAACTATGTGTGCTGACTGCCAGTCCCTATTCTGGATGAGATAACTGCCAATACTTGCTTTGTGTTACGCCCCACAACTGTGGTTGTGCTGAGTCCCGTCCCAATTCCCTGACATACACCCTGTTTCCTCCTAGACCTTAGTACAATGGCAGTGCTTATTTTTAGCAAACACCTTGTGTTCTTTATGTGCAGATTACCTACAGACTGTTTTTTCTCACCTTGCCCTCTTGTAACAGATATCATCAGTTAACAGAAAAACAAACTAAGTCGAAATTGAAGTGAGGGTTTTCATGAGGCTCTCCGAACTCATCTATCCTAATCTGATGGAAACCGAATCTATTGACCTTTAAGTATAAGACACACATCTTTGCTCTCTTTTTCTTAAAAAAAACTACATGTGCCTTCAGTTTATAAATCTGGACTATCCTGCCAGTATTTTCAAAAGAAAAAGGTATTATTCTATTACACTAGCTGAAATCTCTGACTACTTTAAGAATATTCATTTGATAATGTTCTTAAAATGGTTTGCATTCTTTCTGTGAAAATTATAATATTTTCATTTTCTTTCAGATTTCATTTCGAGGGAATATTTTTGTCAAAAAGAAAAGCAATGCTGTCTTGATCCAAAGAGACCAATTACCCACTTCTCTGCTTTGTGTTAGTGTTTGAGGGTATTAGCCAGAGTGCAGCTAAATGCTCCTAAAAGTTAGCTTTACTAAACACATTTTAGAAAGAAATTAAATCTCTGATGTTCTACTTTGCCTTTAAAACTTTTTTGTCCTTTTTTATTTTCATCTTTTTTATCAGCCACGAGAGCTTCGTAAGCTTGTTAGAATGGAAAATCAATTAAGTACATTTGGTTGAGTAAATCTGTTTATGTGTGTGGTATGTGGTTAGAATTTTTCTTCACTTTAAATGGAATGAATTGTTATAATGGAGTAAAACATAACGTTTATATGCAAATCATGAGAAGGCAAAACTTTTATTTTTACATTTCTGATTTTTAAAAGCTACAAGGACTTAACTTTGATATTTTTTAAAGCAACAAAATTATTCTTTATAATTCATTGAATCAAAAAGTATTGATTTAAATATTAATGTCTTATAGCGATGTTGTATGCTATATTTAAATGTAGTTTAATATTTTATACTTACATTGAGATCCTTTATAATTCTTTATCAAGGAAGTTATTCCAAATACACAGACAGTTTTGGAAATGCTGCACTCCATCAGTAACACTCATCAGAATAGAAAGAATTGGGAAATATTTAACAAAATTAGTAAACCTTAAGAGAATAAGTAGTCTCTTTCATCTACTTACTTAGAATCAAGTGGAAACCTATAATAATATTTTAAAATTTTAAAGATATTGTTGATTTTATCCTTTATTAAGCCACATGTAAAGGTCATGAATTATCTGTTAAAGTAGGCATAAAATTTATTCATTTAAAAAATGTCATTAGATTATTTTCCCCCTTCTGCAAATTAGACTGACATTACTCACTTTAAGAGTAAATAGATTTTACCTTTGCTTATTGACTGTGTGTAAGCAGAATGTGACTTTCTGGAGACGCCTGCCACTTATCCTTTGGTTTAGGGCTAGGAAAGAATGCACTGTGGTGATTGATAAAATTCTTCTTTCTCCTCCCTTTAAGAAAAGGGAAAACTGAATTTTATAGAAGAAAAGTGAAAGTCTATTTTATAAGCAACATTTTATCAAACAAATATACCTTACCATCCTTTTGATTACAATAGCTATATTTGCTTAATATTTTACATATAGTTTTTATAAATTGTCTGTTACATATTATATTAATATATTACTTTATTTGGTTCTCCTAATATTTTCCTCCATATTTATATAAGGAAACTAAGACACACTCATTATGCTCTTTATGTGCACATTACTTACAGACTGTTTTTTCTCACCTTGCCCTCTTGTAACAGATATCATCAGTTAACAGAAAGACAAACTAAGTCAAAATTGAAGTGAGAGTATTTCCATCCCTAAGATATCAGACATGTCAAAGGTCATATAGATAGAACTACGCCTGATGCCAGAAAGCGGAAGGCTAAGTTTAATGAATGTTCTGTGCATAATAAGATACTGAGCTTCCTTTAGAAAATAAAGCCTTCTCGTTTATTAGCACTTTTTAGTATTGTATCATGCTGTTTAAAAATTTCACTTTTACCCCCCAAAAGGATCTGCTGAGTATCTTCAACTCAGTATTTAAAAAAAGACACAGTTGGCTTGGCACCTGTGGCTCAACGGGCTAAGGCGCCAGCCACGTACACCTGAGCTGGCGGGTTCGAATGCAGCCTGGGCCCGCCAAACAACAATGACGGCTGCAGCGAAAAAAATGGCTGGGTGTTGTGGCGGGCGCCATAGTAGTAGTCCCAGCTACTTGGGAGGTGGAGGCAAGAGACTCGCTTGAGCCCAGGAATTGGAGGTTGCTGTGAGCTGTGATGACAGAGCAATCTATCCAGGGTGACAGCTTGATGCTCTGTCTCAAAAAAAAAAAGGACACAGTTAACAAGTCCCAAAGAGAACGTGCCATTGTGCACCCTTAATTCCCAAACACAGTTATCTTCCTGAGAATCCCCATTTCTTCTGATTACAGCACCTGCTGCCTAATCATCCAAAACATCAATCTGGAAGTCTTTATTCATACCATGCTCTTGCTGGTTTCCTACAGCAGATCAATTTATCTCCTGCCTTCTTCTTTATCTTTTTATCTCAATTATCCTTGCATGAACTTATTTCAAGACACTGTAGCCTGTCACTTAGAATATTGCGCAACCTGCATGCTGGCTTTCCTGTTCATTGTCCTGAACCACCTCAAACTTTACTTCCATTTTATGCACAGGTTAGCAAAATACATTTCAGATTTTACTACATAATTTTTATGCTTCAAAGCTTTCAGTGACACCCCATTCTTTTGTAGAATTTATGGCTTCCATGATGGCAGCTCAGCTCTCACTTCCATCATCTTGCCTTAGTGCCTCCTGATAACCAAAATTCCTGCTCATTCTCAAGTGCGATCTCCTAGTTCATTCGAAATTATCCATTAATATTGAATTTAAGTTATTTTCTAGGAATTCTAAGTCCTAATTTCCATAAATGTAGTATTTCTCCTCTCCTTTCCTAGAGATTATTTATCCGTGCCCATAACCTAACCATGTTATTTGTGAAATGATTGATTTCTGTATCCCAATAATCCTATAAATTATAAATACCTAAAAAGTAGTAAAGCTAACACAACTTTTGGTATAAAGTAAGGAGAAAATAACATCACATAGAATCAAACCTACCCAAACTATACAAAGAGTATAAGTTCGATAAGTCTAATTTCTTTTGAAAATTTATAAGTTTACTATTACTAAGCTTAGTATAATTTGTGCATGAATATGAACTCTGCATCATTTAAATAGCAATGTAAAGTTAGGCACAGATGGTAAAAGTGTGAATTGATGGTGTTTAGGCTGAATATATGACAGAAATAGATACATAGAGTCATAAATGATAACAGTGTAAATACAGATCAAGATTTGGCCTATTCTCTAGGCCAAAATTATTATTTTTCTAGTAATGGCACTCTGACAAACGAGCAACCTTCAGGGGCAGAGGGAAAGCAGAGGAATGAAAAACAAGTGCTTCCAATGTGGTCAGACTGGCCACTTCAGAGAAGACTGCCCCCAGCAATACCACTGTCTGGGCAAGCCACCTGGCCCCTGTCCAGAACGCAAGGGTGACCACTGGAGGGTGGCCTGTCCCCAGAGGCAAAGGCCTCCTGGAACAGGGACCCCATCAGAGCCCAAACTGGACTGAGAGTGCCCGGGGAAAATTCTCATGGCTCCAGCTTGTGTCATCACCCGTCAAGAGCCCCAGGTTTGCCTTATAGCGGAGCGCCAGGAGAGAAAATTTCTTTTGGACACTGGAGCAACTTTTTCTGTACTTCTAATCCTGGTCTTTTATCTCCC
>CAUYRH010156225.1:0-83109 GCA_963574655.1 Perodicticus potto | reverse complement strand
GCCAAACAACAATGATGGCTGCAACCAAAAAATGGCCGGGCGTTGTGGCGGGCGCCTGTAGTCCCAGCTACTTGGGAGGTGGAGGCAGGAGACTCGCTTGAGCCCAGGAATTGGAGGTTGCTGTGAGCTGTGATGCCACGGGACTCTATCCAGGGTGACAGCTTGAGGCTCTGCCTCAAAAAGAAAAAACATATAAATAAATAAAATAAAGTAAAATAAAATGAAAAGTACAACCAGAGAAATTATTCCATCACAGTTCTGAAGGCCAAAAGTTCAAAATCAAGGTTTCCACAGGGTTGGTTCCTTCTACATGCTTCAGAGAAGAGTTTTTCCTGTGTCCCTCACCCAGCTTCTGGTGACTCTAGGCAACCCTGGGCTTTGGGCTTGTGGCTATATCGCTCCCACCTCTGCCTCTATTATCACTTGGTCTTCCTTTCTTTTTTCTTTTCTTTTCTTTTCTTTTTTTTTTTTTTTTTGTGTTAGAGTCTCACTTTGTTGCCCTCAGTAGAGTGCTGTGGCATCACAGCTCACAGCAACCTCAAACTCCTGGGCTCAAAGGATCCTCCTGCCTCAGCCTTCCAAGTGCTGTACTATAGGTGACCACCACAAAGCCCAGCTATTTTTAGAGACAAGGTCTCACTCTGGCTCAGGCTGGTCTCAAACTCATGAGCTCAGGCGATCCATCTGCCTTGGCCTCCCAGAGGACGGAGGGATTACAGGTGTGAGCCACTGCATCCGGCCCTTCCTTTCTTTTTGTCTCTGCATCCTCTCCTCTTCTTATAAGAATACCAGTCATTGAGGGTGACACCTGTGGCTCAGTAAGTAGGGCTCCGGCTACTACTAGGGTGGTGGGTTCGAACCTGGCCCCAGCCAATCTGCAACAACAACAAAATAGCCTGGCATTGTGGTGGGCACCTGTAGTCCCAGCTACTCGGGAGGCTGAGGCAAGAGAATCAATTGCCTAAGCCGAGGAGCTGGAGGTTACTGTGAGCTGTGATGCCACGGCACTTTACCGAGGGCAATAAAGTGAGGCTCTGTTCAAAAAACAAACAAACAGAGAATCGCTTGAGCCCAGGAGTAGGAGGTTGCTGTGAGCTGTGATGCCACAGCACTCTACCCAGGGGGACAGATTGAGGCTCTGTCTCAAAAAACAAACAAACAAACAAACAAACAAAAAGAATACCAGTCATTGGGTTTAAGGCTCACTCTAGATCTAGGATAATTACATCTTGAGGTACTTAACTAATTACATCTGCAAAGACCCTATTTGCAAATAAGGTCACAGTCTGGGGTTCCAGGTAGATGTGGATTGTGTATGGGTGGGGAGGAGAACCCTGTTCAACCCACCCGCGGAAGTTCATTGCCCTGGAGGCTCCCAGACACAGCGTCTGCTATAAACATTATCTACTTCAGGTGTCCTATTTGCACTGGCCACCCCTGTACCGGCTGCTGCCCCCTCCTGCACTGACACCGCCAACACCCACGTGCCCACTCTGCCCCTCCAGGCTTCCTGACAGCCCTTTGTGCCAGTGGGAGACGTGTGGGGGAAACCACAGTTGCAGAATCCCAGCATGAGAAGAAGGAAAGCGCTGACTTAAAAATTGAAACCCTGACAGATGTAGCGCTTTTTAACTCTGCGATGGGCCTGTTGGCGCTTGTCAGATCCTAGCACGTTTGCTAATGTGCATTTTCATCAAAGGGATGCGCCTGCTCTGGCTCCCACGGCCTGCCCAATCTCTTTGCTTCCACTTCCCTGGCTCAGTTGTCCCCGCCTGCTCTCACCCCTCCCTCCTCCTAGTTGTCTTTTTCTTTTTTCTTTTTTTTAGAGACAGGGCCTGGCCCTGGCACACCGGCTAGAATACAGTGTCTTGGTCATAGCTCATTATAACCTCCAGCTCCCAGGATCAACTGATACTCCTGTCTTAGCCTCCTGAGTAACTGGGACCACAATGTGTGTTACCAAACATGACTAACTTCAACAACATTTTTTTTGTACAGATAGAATCTTGCTATGTGGCACAGGCTGGCCTTGAACTCATGGCCTCAAGTGCTCCTCCTGCCTCTGCCTTCCAAAGTGTTGGGATTACAGGCGTGAGCCACTGTGCCCTGTGTTTTCAGACACTTCCTTTATCACTGTCCTCTGTCTCTGTGTCTCCTCTCACTGTCCCTTGTATCCCCACCCCATCCCCTCTTCCCTCCGTCCCCTTACTTCCCTGTGCTATCTCCACACTCCTTCTTTTCTGTTAGTTCACCAAGACAAAGATCTGTTGAGCTCCTACAGAATTCCGGGACTGTGCTCATGATGCGTATCTTAGTTTGCTTGGGCTGTCCCAGCACAACACCTGAGACTGGGCGATTTATAAACAACAGAGAAATGCATTGCTCTTGGTTCTAGAGGCCGGGAAGTCCAAAATGAGGGCGCTGCCGGATGTTGTGTCTAGTGAGGACCTGCTCTCTGCTTCCCAGCTGGCGCCTCCTTGCTGTGTCCTTATGTGATGGGAGGGCAAATGAGCTCCTTCAGGCCTGTTTTATGACAGCATCAATCCCATTCAGGAAGGCTCCCCTGTCATGACCAAATCACCCGCCACAGCCCCCGCCTCCTAATATCAACATGCTGGGGATTCAGTTTCAACATACGAGGGGGGGACGAGGGGGATGCAAACATTCAGCCCATAGCAATGGGGATGTGAATCCCAGCAAGACAACACTACCCTTCCCCTAGGGTCACGGCTGCCCCTCCCAGCCCCGCCATGGTGCCATCTTCTCTGTAGCCTCTTCCTCTTCTTTCCCCTCTCCCTCCAGCTTCCTCCTCCTCAGGATCTTCCCTCCCTCCCTTTTCAGGCCACTTCAACTAACACTTTGGTGCCTTGTACCATGCACCATGTTAGGTGCCAGAGACGCAGACGGGAGTAAGAGGAGGTCCCGTTGTTGTTTAAGAGTCTCCTTGTCTTCTCTCTCTCTCACTCTCTCCTCCCTCTCTTCCTCTTTCTCCAACGTCCCTCCCTGTCACTTCTTCAAAACACTCCCCACCCTTGTCCGGTTCCTTCACTTATGCCCAGTTTCAAGCTTCGGGGTCCTGAACAAGAGGGTAGAGTGCTCATTGCATGGCCCGCTCTGTCTTCCTCCAGGCCTGGCATGCTGCAAGTGCTGCTGGAGCCACAGGCTGGGAACAGCTGATGCATGTGGACAGACAGCTGATCCAAAAAGCCCTTGCCCTGCCGGCCCCAGGCCCAGAACTGCTGATTAGCCGGATGTGTCTGACTGAACAGGAGTGGTTTTCCGAGGCCTTGGCGCTGCAGGCAGTCAAGGAAGGCTGATGCAGGTGGACACACGATCTGGAGCACAGCGAGAAGCTCCCTGACTGGGCTCTGAGCTGGGCTGACTGATTGGAAGGGATGCTCAGGGTCAGTGGCTGGCTGGACCCCAGGGGAGCCCAGGGCAGATCAAAGGTGGATGGTGCCCAGGTGCTGGAAACCGTGGTTAAAACGGAGGTCAGGAGTGGGCCTTCCTTCCCCGGGCTGGACATTTGCAGGACACTTGCCTGGGTTATGCATTCTTGGAAATGCAGGAGGTCAAACTGTAGCTCTGTTCACTCTGGGAAGCCCTGTCTCTCTTCCCCCTCAACTCCACATCCCCCAGGTCTGTTTTACACTAATGATTTCCCTTCCCTGGGATTGGTTCCCTGGTGGCCATGTGATCCAGTGATGGGAGAGTCCACTGGGCCTTTGGGGAAATCTTTCCACCTAAAGAAGAGACACTGGGCTGGGCAGTTATGGCTGTGTCTCAATAGGAGGCTGGACATCCCTGCAGCAGAGATGATGCGCCCCCAAGAATATCAGATTTATGTTGGAAAGAACTCACGATGTGAGCTAACAGTGTGCAGCTGCGGGCTGTATCATAGCTGGAGTGTGCCCTTCCTTGGGTTTTCTATTGTGTGAAGTCGTGGCTTCTCTTACTGTTTAAAGCCATTCGAGCCTGCCCAAGTTGTGTGGTCTATAACTTACAGCCTCAAGCACCCTAAATAACAGACTAGCATAGCATTTTTTTTCTCTAAGCATCATCACAGGTCATAATGCCTGTGCCCTAGAATTGCTGTGAGAATTCGTGAAATGATGAATTTCACACTCTGTAAATTTTAGTGTCATTATTACTTACATGTCAATACATTATTTGCAGTCGGGTGTATGTGGTAGTTGTTGGAGCTGTTTGCCAAATAGTTCTGGTTCTCGCTCCTTCTAAGGGTAATAATAATCGACTGGGCACAGTAGCTCATGCTTGTAATCCCAGCACTCTGGGAGGCTGAGGTTGGAGGATCCCTTGAGCCCAGGAGTTTGAGACTGGACTGAGCAAGAGTGAGATTCCATCTCTACTAAAAATAGAAAAATTAGCCCAGTATTGTGGCAGGTGCCTATAGTCCCAGCTACTTGGGAGGCTGAGGCAGGAGGATTGCTTTGAGCCCAGGAGTTTGAGGTTGTTGTGAACTAAGCTGACACCATGGTATTCTACACAAGGCAACAGAGTGAGACTGTTTCAAAACAAAAAAGTTTTTAAAATGGCATTTCTTAGTCAATTTTTGGGTGGGAGAAGCCACATGACTAATTCCCAAAGGCTGGCACTGCTCCAGTCATCTGTGGGTACTCTGGCCCAGCACTGCCTTCATCAATGATGTGACGGAATGGAAAAATGCTGTCTACGTCAGTGACACTCTGGCAGGGGCATCTGTGACAAAGCTGCCTGGGCTCCAAGTGACCCAGCTCTCTCTCAGTTTATACACACAGCCATTTTCCCTCCAAGACACCCAAATGCCACCTTGGGAGCAATTTGCACTGCTAACATCATCACCAGGCCCCTTAGGACCAGTGAGGCCTGGAGCTGCTCGCCAGGCCTCCTCCCTGCGTGATGAATTCTTTCTGGGGAGGGCCTCAGGTTGCCCTTCCTGCGATCCGTTTTTGTAGGGCTTTCCTATATATCTGGAAGACATGGTTCTGTGTGGAAGCCCCAGTGGCAGATGGGGACTTGTCTCAGGCCCCATGAAAAATCAATGATTACAAAACAAACAAACAACCAGAAAATAACAAGAGTCGATGAGGGTGTGGTGGAGTCTGAACCCTTCCTTGTATATTGCTGGTAGGAAAGTAAAATGGTGCAGGAAACAGTTTGGGGGTGTCTCAAAAAGTTCACTATAGAATTGCCATATGACCTGGCAATCCCACCCCTAAGTACATACCTAACAGAATTGAAAATATATCTCCACACAAAAACTTGTACACATAACAAGTGTACATACACCACGTTAGTCAAAAGCAAAAGGTGTTCATCGATGAATGGAAGAGATAAACAAATGGCGTGTCCATACAATGCAATATATTCCATACGGCAAAAGGGAATGAAGCACTGACACTGATTCATCCACGGTGAATCTAGATTAATCCAGAAACACGGTGCTGAGGGAAAGAAGCTAGACATAAAACGTTGCATATATGGCTCGGCGCCTGTGGCTCAGCGGGCTAAGGCGCCAGCCACGTACACCTGAGCTGGCGGGTTCGAATCCAGCCCGGGCCCGCCAAACAACAATGACAGCTGCAACCAAAAATGGCCGGGTATTGTGGCGGGCACCTGTAGTCCCAGCTACTTGGGAGGCGGAGACAGGAGACTCGCTTGAGCCCAGGAATTGGAGGTTGCTGTGAGCTGTGATGCCATAGCACTCTACCCAGGGTGACAGCTTGAGGCTCTGTCTCAAAAAAAAAAAAAAATGTTGCATATATGATTTCATTTATAAGAACTATCCAAAGGGCCAGCATGGTGGCTCATGCCTGTAACCCTAGCATTCTAGGAGGGCAAGGCCGGTGGATTGCTTGAGCTCAGGAGTTCCAGACCAGCCTGAACAAGACCGAGACCCCATCTGTACTAAAAACAGAAAAACTAGCCAGGAGTCTGGTGAGTGCCTGTAATCCCAGCTATTTGGGAGGCTGAGGCAGGAGGATCACTTGAGCCCAGGACTTTGAGGTTGCTGTGAGCTATGACACCACGGTACTCTGCCCAGGGAAATGGAGTGAGATTCTGTCTCAAAAAAAAAGAACTATCCAGAGTAGATAAATCCATAGAGACAGAAAGCAGATTAGTGATTGCCAAGGCCCAGGGGGAAAAAGAATATGGGGTAAATGAAGAATGGGTGGATACACGGTCTCCTTTTGGGTAACAAAATTTTTTTGTAAGTCAATAGAGGTGGTGGTTACATAACCCTGGAGGTGTACTAAGTGACACTGAATGGTATGCTTTAACATAGCTAATTTTGCTATGTGCATTTCACTTCGTTTTTCTTAAACATCCATAATTACAAATGGAGGGCAGTGCCTGTGGCTCAAAGGAGTAGGGTGCCAGTCCCATATGCCAGAGGTGGCAGGTTCAAAACCAGCCCCGGCCCAAAAGTGCAAAAAACAAAAAAAGGAAATAATAATAATAATAATTACAATGGAGTAGAGAAGCATCAGGCTGGCAGAAAAGAGAAATAACACTCAACTCCAACCCTAGTAATACCCAAACCCACTTCTGGCTTTGAACCCCTTCCTTGTAATGTCATTCAGGCACAGAGTCCAACACACAGTAGGTTCTCAACAAATGTTCGTTCATCCCCTGCCCCCACGCTGCATGCATCTTATATAAAGGGGGAACAATTTGCTTACCCATTTTAACTGGCACACTTGAACCTTTGGACTGAATCACGTCTGCCACTTAGGGAGGGTCTTATTTGCCTTGTACTCTGACCACGAGCTTGCACTTTGCGCCTGGCATTACCTCCAGTCTTGCCAGCTTGACAAACCCCGCCCACCTCCAGTCCCAACTGGTGTAATTACATGTTGTGCTGGGTCTCCTTGCTGCTGTTGACAAGCTGGCATCTTAATGAACTATTTATTAGGGTCTGTCAGCTTGGCTGGGATTCCCCAGCCTCTCCCCACCCCCGTGCCCAATTGCACCTCTCATCTTGGAAGGGCCCGATTTAGTGGCCACTGGCCAGAGTCCCTGCGCACTTCAGGAAGGTTCTTTCTCAGGCAGTTCCTGAGCCACCCTGGGCTAGAAGCTATTCTTGGGGTGTTAAGAGGAAGTAGGGGTGAGAATAGCAGCTGTGGCTCTGGTCACCTCTGTCCCTCCCAGCCAGAATGTGAACACCTGTTACATGCTGGGCATAGGCTAGGGGGTAGATATAGAGACAAGTTAGCTGAATCTCATCCCAAGGAGTTTGAAGGGAGAAAGAGTTAGACTTGGGCAATTGTAAAATAATGGCAGGACCACTGACATAATTTGTGAGGTGCAGTGCAAAATGAAAATGCAGGGCCCCTTGCTCAAAAAATCACTCACAAGTTCAAGATTTAATGCAACAGCAGAGCATTAAGTAAGCATTTTGCTTCTAAGCACTGGCTCTGTGTGGCTGCACTGGTCTCATGTCCATGAAGTTGGCCCCAGCTATGAACATTACTGACAGCTAACATGAACTGGGCACTTACTGTATGCCTGTGGCTGTAGAGCTCAAGGGTTAGGAACACAGACTCTGAACCTAGACTCCTGGGGCAGATTCCAGCTCTGCCTCTTATTAAATTATGAAATCTTGGCTGGGTGGCTCATGCCTGTAATCCTAGCACTCTGGGAGGCCGAGGTCAGTGGATTACTTGAGCTCAGAAGTTCAAGACCTGCCTGAGCAAGAGCAATACACCATCTCTACTAAAAAAAAAAAAAAAGGAAAAACTGAGGCAAGAGGATCTCTTGAGCCCAAGAGTTTGAGGTTGCTGTGAACTATAATGATGCCATGGCACTCTACCCAGGCTGACAAAGTAAGACTCTGTCTCTAAATAAAAAAATAAAATAGCCAGGTGCAGTGGCTCATGCCTATAATCCCAGCACTCTGGGAGGCCGAGGAAGGTGGATCATCTGAGCTCAGGAGTTTGAGACCAGCCTGAGCTAGGGCGAGACCCCATCTCTAAAAATAGCCAGGCACTGTGGTGGGTGCCTGGAGTATCAGCTAATCAGGAGGCTGAGGCAAGGGGATCACTTGAGCCCAAGAGTTTGAGATTGTTGTGAGCTGTGATGCCATGGTACTCTACTGAGGGTGACAAAGTGAAAGTCTCAACAACAAAAAATGAATAAATAAATAAATAAAGCAATCTCTCTGGACCTCAGATTCCTTTCTGAAAATAGGGGCAATACCAATAAAGAGTGTAGACCTGGCTTGGTGCTCATAGCACAGTGGTTATGGCCCAGCCACATATACCGAGGCTGGCAGGTTCAAGCCTGGCCCGGGTCAGCTAAACAACAATAACAACTGCAGCAAAAAAATAGCCGGGCCTTGTGGCAGGCGCCTGAGTCCCATCTGCCTGGGAGGCTGAGGCAAGAGAATCGCTTGAGCCCAGGAGTTTGAGGTTGCTGTGAACTGTGACACCAAGGCACTCTACCGAGGGTAACATAGTGAGACTCTGTCTCAAGTTAAAAAAAAAAAGAATGTAGACCTGTGTCTGTCATGCAGTATCTGCTACGGAAGCATTCACTTTCATTTACTTTGCATGTACTGACTCAGCTGATGTCCACAGTAACCTAAGAGGTAGTTGCTATCATTTTTTAAAAATTCTTATACATTTATTTTTTAATTTCAGATTAATACGAGGATACAAAACATTAGATTATATAATTTACACACAAAAGTTTAAGTCAGAGTTGTAGCTGTGTCCTACACCCAGGGAGTGTGCCCTGCGTCCATGCATTGTAGCCACTGGGCAGGAAGCTACCCAACCTCTTCCCTCCCTCCTCCCTTGAATTTAATTGAGAATTTCTCTCCTGTGCGTCTGTGATTGTTAATTTCCTAATTTTAATTTGGTGCTGAGTACATGGGATGCTTGTTTTTCCAATCTTGTGATACTTTACTTAGGAGAATGTTCTTCAAATCCTCCCAGGTTGTTACAAAGGATGCAAAATCTTCATCTTTTTATGACTCGATACTATTCCATGGCGCACAGATGCCACAGTTTCTTCATCCATTCATGTGTTAATGGGTACTTGGGTTGTTTCCACATCTTTGCCATTGTGAACTGAGCAGCTATGAACGTTCAAGTGTAATGGATGCTATTATTATGTCTGTTACCAGGAAGGGAAACTGAGGCACGCCTAGGTTAAGTGATTTCACCTCAGTCATTCTAAGGCAAGGCCTGGATTTGAGCCCAAGTGCCCCAGCAGCTGAGCTGCAACCATGATGTTGTCATGCAAGATAACAATGTGAAGAAGCACAAAGGAGCAGCCCTTGTGTCCGACCTTGAGGGCCAGGAGACATTCCTTGAGGGACACTGTGCTTTGCCTGGTTCCGAGTTGGGGCTTGTTAAACGTGAATGGAATCGAGTCATTGATTTTGGATTCTCCTGGATTCCAAATTCTTGGCTCTTGGCCTAGCCCACTCCCCTCCAGGAAGCTCTGGCCAGAAACGTGTACAGTTGGCATGCCTTAGCTTGGGAGTCTCGTGTGGCCTGAGTCACATGAATGGTGCCCTGAGAAGGGCAGGAAGGATGAGAGAGGTGAAATATTGATTTCAGCACAAAAGCCTGGAGAAACTCCGGTATCTCCACAGGGCCATATCCATTCTCTTCTCTGGCCCCTCTAGCCCCTACCCCAGGCAGACAAAAGAGCTAAACCACCCAGGATGGCTCCTGGCACAGAGGAGCTAGTAAGCCATCACCTCCACTATCCTGTGCTTTGTGGCCTCCGGGCAGGAATCCCCAAAATTCAGACGAGCAAAGGAGGGCAGAGGTGTCAAAGAGGCCTTAGGAAAGTGCTTCCAGGGATCTCTCCTTCTTCCTGTCTCCTGGGAAGAAGAGTGATCTGTGGATTCTTATTGCAAAACAGCCAAAACTTAGACTCACCCCCAGAATTTTCCCAGAGCAAGCTGGAGGCAGAGGGAATGAGTTTAGCAGGAGCAGTTGATCCTTTCCAGAAGCCAGGTTCCATGCCTTGCAGGCAGCCCAGCCAGTCAGTGGCTCCTTGTCCCAGGTCTGCAGGCCACCAGAAAGGGGCAAGGGACAGAATCTGCTCAAGCTTGATACTTCCTGGGAAAGACTGAACAGTCCTGCCCCAGGCAGCTGGTTCTCTCCTTTTGGGGGGCAGCCATACACATACCATGATTTGTTTTCTGTCTTTCTTCAAAGAAAGATTTCTTTTTACTTTTTATTTTAATATTATTTCTGACTTACAGAAAAGTTGCAAGAATAGCACAAAGAATTCCCACATACCCTTGACCCAGATTCCCCAGATATTAACACTTTATCGTGTTCACTTTATCCTCGTCTCTTTCTCTCACTACAGATAGAGAAATAGAGATAAGGGAAAAAAAATGCTTGTTTTTCCAGAACGCTTTCATAGTAAATTGTAGACATAACACCTCTTTACCTCAAAATACTTGTGTGGATTTTCTGAAAACAAGAGGCATTCTCTCACAAACCACAACATAATGGTTTAAATCAGGGAATTAACATTGATACGGCATTATTGTCTAATTTACAAACTTTACTCAGATCTCGACATCTGTCCTGATAATGTCCTTTTTTCACAAAAGGAAACCCTGGATGTCACATGGCATTGGGGGTCGTCCTATCCGTCTTGCTTTCTTTAGTCTGGAACAGTTCCTCTGTCTTTTTGTCTTTCATGACATTGGACGTTTTTTCAAGAGAACAGGTTATTTCATAGACAGTCCCTCAGTTTGGGTTTGTCAGCTGTTTCTTCATGATTAGATTCAGGTTATGCACTTTCATCCTTCTCAATGCATCCTATAAGGTGGCAGACACTATCAATTTGTCCCAGTCTGGTGATGCTAACTTTGATTGCTAGGTTCAGGTACCCTGGAATTTTTTTTAAAGCTCAACAAATAAATAAATAAATAAAACCCAGAGATGCTTGAATTCTAGTGAAATTCTTTTGAAGTCCCAGCCCAGAAACCATAGATCATCACCCCCACCACCAATTTTTCTACTCATAGCAAAACAAACAAACAAACAAACAAACAAACAAAAAACGAGTGTATCGGTTATCTATGGCTGCATAACAAACTACCCCAAAACACAGTGGTTTAAAATAATTATGCATTTTATTGTTCATGCTTCTGTGAGTCAGGAATTCAGGTAGGCCCAGCTGAGCAGTTTTTCTGCTTTACCTGGTGTCATCTGGGTTTGTTCACGTGGGCTGCATGCCACCTAGAGCTTGGCTGAGGCTGGAAGACCCAAGATGCCCTCCCATGTCTGGCTGTTGGTATTGGCTATTGGCTGGGGTGCTTGGTTCTCCTCCATGTCACCTTTCCAGAAGGATAGCTTGGACTTCTTTCCACAGTGGCTAGACTCCAAGGAAGTGAAAATAGAAGGTACAAGGCCTGGAGGTACCAACCTTGCTTCTGCAGAATTCTATTGCTGGAAGCCAGGCACAGGGCCAGCCCAGATTCAAGCAGAAGGTAAGTAACTCTTTTTGAATGGGAGGAGTGGCAAGTTCATCATAAGAGAGCACAGTGAGATGGGATCTTTGGAAACACTCCGACTTTGAGGCACTTTACCAGCAGTCTACACTAGCTGAGGCTAGAGCACACCAGGGGATGCTCACTCAGACTGTCCAAGAGAGCTGCAAATAAGGAAGTGGGAAATCAGCCTTTGCTATGCCTTTTCTAGAGGAATATCAGTCCCTGTGGTCTGAATATTCAGTTTTCACTCTCCTTTTTCAATTCAGTTCAATGCCAAAGATGTTTGCTGGACATCTGTTATATGGCAATATTTACTGAGTTCCTATTATGTCTATGGGGCTCACTGCTGAGGATATATGGATGGAAGTGACTTGGTCCTTGCCCTTTGGGAGCTCACAACCCAGAGATAAAATTTATCTTTGTTAAAAGAAAAACCTAGACAAGTTAAACTGAACAGAGTTTAACTGAGCCAAGAACTATTCACACACTGGGTAGGCCCCAAACCAGAATAGGTTCAGAGAGACTCTGGTGGTGGCATACAGAAAATGAAAGTGAAGTATAGAAACAACTTGGCATTTGTCTTTTAGGAACACAGTTTGAACAGTTGGCCGTTTGTGATTGGTCAAAATCAGTGATTGGCACATAGGTTACAGCTTGTTTACACATCCAGTTAGGTTACAGTTCACTATGTAAAGAGAAACCTTTAGGCTTAACTTTAAATATGTTAAGAGGCAGCTTTAGGCTAGACTTAATTTAACACCTACAAAAATCAATTGCAGATCATTGTCTAGGAAACTTGTATATAGATAGTGAAATCTAGAGTAGGGAAGTGACTAAGTGTGCCTAGGGGGCGTACGGAAGGAACACAAAAAGGACAATGGTGGTCTGACCCATCCCTTTCCCATTCTTAGCTCTGGGCAGCCACGAACTCCTGGGCTCAAGTGATCCTCCTGCCTCAGCCTCCCAGATAGCTGGGACCACAGGCTCAAGCCACTACACTCGACCAGGATGACCGCTTTTAAAGAAAGGATGAATGGGCAGGTAGAAGAGGCAGCCAGGGTAAGGGGGGAGGCACATTGGGAAACTACCAGCTGAGAATGGTAATCCACAGGCACCCTGAGGTTTAGGGGAGACCAAGGGATGACTGTGGACTAGAACTTCACAGTCTACTAATGCTCAAGTTTCTTTTGGCTGGGGTGAGAATAGGGAGGACAATGTAGTCCAGGAGTTGTGGAGTTTGGAATGGAGAGCACGGCTTGTATTCAGTTTTGCTGCAGGGTTTGGATGACATACAGCCTAGATTTAATTAGTACTGGATCACTAGACTGTAGTTCTTTGAATGCAGCTAAGTCCACAGTAGGAGCCGTACAAGGACCCATAATTTATATGTGTTACATCTTTTTAAACACGCACACATACAGTAATAAAAGAGGTCACATTTCAAAAGGGATGCATTCTTGAAGATCTTTAGGTAATTAAAACCTCAAATAAGTCAAGCACAGCCCTGACAAGGGTGATGAACCTGTCTCTTTATCAACTAGTGTCACTAACACATGGCAATAATGCACCACAGTTTAAGTTTCGTCTGGTTCCCTCGGTTTGGGGAAACATTATTGATTTTTTTTTTTTTTTAATTTGGGGAGTTTGCATTATTCCACATGTGCACGTGTTTATCGCACTATTTCAAATTTACAATTCTTTCTCTTATTTCATCTTCATAAATGAGACAGTATGGCTCAGAGGGGTTCAGTCCTGTCCAAGATGCTGCAGTGAAAGTCTCCTAAGCCCAGACGAGGGAAATAATCCCCCAAACCCCCAAAACTTGTGGAATCTCAGCCACTTGTTAGCTTTCTGACCTTGGGCAATCCTTTTTAGCCCTTCTGAGCCTCAGTTTCTTCAGGGGTAGAAAGTGGTTACTAATAGCCCCCTCAAGGAAGAGATAACAGGTACAAAGTTCTCAGCATGGGGCCTCGCTCAAAGCAAAGGCTTAAAACTGGTGATTACGACATCACCTTGCACCTTAGTGTCCCGCTTATCTGTTTCTGTTTGGTTACCCACCAGACAGTGAGTCCCTAAAGGGCAGGGCCTGCAGCCCACAGCCCCGCCCCGCCCCACCCCGTGTAGACTCAGTGAATTCAGGACAGCCCTGTGCAGGGGAGAAATTCAGTAGGTCCTCAGAGTTCTGCACCTTCTTTCTTGCTGTTCCCATCCAGGAGCTTCCTCGCTATCTCTCTAGGAGCAAAACCCCAGCCCCTCCCCATACCACTAGGTATGCGACCCCCATTTCTCCTAGCCACACCTCTCCATTCCAGGGAAGATGGAAAACACTGATAAAAGCAGTTTACCCTGAGGCACTAGGGACTCAAAGGGGCAGATTTGCATTTTAAAGGACCACTGTGGAGCCAGGGCAATGCTAAACCCAAAGAAAGGGCTCCAAATGCTAACAAGAAATGTGGTGACTTGGGCCAAATAGCCAGAGAAACAGAGAAAGAAAGACGTTTAGAAACCAAAACAATCACCTATTTACCCAACCTACAGAGGCCTTCTGCTGTTGGCACCCTAATCATTAGTTTCTATCCCCTAAACAAAATAAGTTGACAGAGACCAGAACTTGGAGAGGAAAGAAAAGAACTTTCACAACGTCCACTGTCACCTACCCCCTAAGAGCAGGCCTGACTGTGATCTCGGTTTTGCAGATGTGGAAACTCCTGCCCAGAGAGGTTAAGGGACTTCCAGGAGAACACACAGCGTACAGGCCACAGAGTTGGGATCCAGACCTGGGCTGTGCCACACCGAGGTCCGGTTGATCTTTTTTGAATCTTTCCCTCCACCAGAGTCAGGGAGGCCCACTCAGAGGAATGGAATGTGTGACATTCAGTGGCCTCACTGACTCCCCAAGAAGACCCTGAGGGATCTTGACTCACACACTGGAAAATCTGCCCCTCAGCCTCTTGGCCCCCGTCAGCCTCCCTCCCGGTACTGTAGTTACGCCAGATGTCTCCGTGTTCACTACACATATTTTGTCCTTCTCCTCTGTACTTCAGTACACACTGTTCCTGAGTCTAGAATTCCCTGCTCCTCCCCACCCCGTTTGTCTTGAAAACGCCTTCACCTCCTTAGTGATCTAGATGAAATGCCTGCCTGACCCTAACTCACTCGCTTCCTTATTTTTTTATCCCGTAACTCAAGGTTGCACACTCATCTTTGCAAAGGTTGTGCACTGCACAACTCTAAGAGCACCATTCCCAGCCAGCTTCATCTCTTTCTTTCTTCATCAGATCCCATTCTTTCTGACTTTGGGCTCTGTTCAGAAATCAAGATTGCTCTCCAAGAATGAGGATCTGCTATCGATGAGGAGAGTCAGGAGAAAATGTTGAGGGATCACCCAAAGACTAATTCAGAGACGTACTCCCAAAATGTGTTATGCTACGGTAACCTGGCTAGCCCCCAGGGAGTTCCTTTGAAGAATCACATCTACTTAGCTATATACATTCTGGCGTGTACATCTTCAGAAATCCACTCCTAATTCCATAGTCACTCTTGCAAGGAGCTAACATTTACTGAACATTCGGGGGTGCTATGTTTTTAAGATGTTTTATGATGAAAATTGTCTGACTTATTAACCAAGAGGTAGGATGGGTCTAACTCTCACTATTTACAGATGAGGAAATCGAGGCTTGGAGACTAAAGCGGGCCAGGTCACTGTGTAGATGAGATTTGGACCAAGGGACTAATGTCTCTTAGCCTCCATAGCTAATGTGTTTTTTACTATAACACTCTCATGTTTCTTTTATTTATTTATTTTGGAGACAGAATCTCACTCTGCTACCCCAGGCTAGAGTGCTGTGGCGTCACCATAGTTCAGATCAATCTCAGGCTCCTGGGTTCAAGTGATTCTCCTGCCTCAGTCTCCTGAGTAGCTAAGACTACAGGTGCCCACTACAATGCCTGGCTAATTTTTCTCTTTTTAGTAGAGATGAGGACGCGATCTTCCTGAGGCTGGTCATAAACTCCTAAGCTCAAATGATTCACCTGCTTTGGCCTCCCAGAGTGCCAGAATTACAAGCATGAGCCACCATACCCACGCTCATCTTTCGTTTTGTCCTTCAAACACCGTTTCTTACGCTGTTTTGCAATCTTGGAAGCAGGAAGTCTGAATTTCATGTGACTCATCCCTCGTGGAGACAGTTGATAGTTTTTCTCAATTGCCAGCAGGACCTTTTCGGCTTTTTGCCCTTGTTTCTTCTCCAAGGGGGTTAATTTGGGTAAGTCACTCCACACTCCTCCTTGGTCCTCCTGTGACAGGGGCACCCCAGTCTCTGTCTGGGTCAGAGATACTGTCACTAAGCATGAAGCCAGGGATCAAATTTCTAGCCACATTGGCCCTGGGTTCTAAAACAGATAAAACTCATCTCACAATTTTTTTTTTCCCAGTTAGACACCACAATTCTTTGCTTTTGTATAGTTTATTCAAGAATGTAGGCCACAGAGCATTAGTGATAAGCTTTAATTCTTTATTAATTTCTGTTCTGGCTTGGTCCCATAAGTCCAAAATATTTCAAAGACACTTAGGGATAGAGACTCAACTGACACTAAGCACTCACCATAAGCTAGGCTCTTCCATGTTTTGGAAAAGGGTTCAGCAATCTATGGTCTCTGGACTAAATCTGGCCCACCACCTGTTTTTGTAAATAAAGTTTTATTGGCACATGGCCACTCCATTCATTTATGCATTATCCTATGGCTGCTCTCATGCTGCAATAGCAGTTGAGTAGTTGCAACCATATGACCCTACAAGCTGAAAATATTTACCCTTTGACTCTTTATTAAAAAGAAAAATTGCATTCTAGAAGACATTGGATGTTCTTTCTGACTACCCGAGTTTATGAACTCCCTTCTTATAATTGAGCAATCTTCCATATATTGAGGGAGAGATCTCTGCTTACCAAAGAGGCTGAAAACAAAAATAACATCTACAGTGGGTTGAATCGTGGCCCCAAAAAGATATGTTGGAACCTCAGAATGTGACCTTATTTGGAAAAAAGGTGTTTGTAGATGTAATTAACTTTAGACTCTCAAGATGAAATCACCCTGGATTATTCAAGTGGGCTTGATACTTAATCCAATGACAAGTGTCCTTGTAAGAGACACATCGCAGATGAGAGAAGGCCATGTGACAACTGAGGCAGAGATTGATGGGGTCTCAAGTCTTGCTGGCAGTCAGTGGGAACTGGAAGAGACAGGGAGCTTCCTCCTCTAGAAACCTTCAGAATACAGCCCTGCAGGGGCTTTGATGTTGGACTTCTGGCCTCCGGAACTGTGAGAAAGTAACTTTCTGTTGTTTTAAACCACCTGCTTGATGGTGGCAGTCACGGGCAACAAATGCAGTCTCTTTGCCAGCTACCCTTGCAGCGAGGGCAGAGACACTGGGCATCTTCCCCAGTTAAATGAGACACTAGTGGTGGGAGGAAGAGGAAACCAGGCCTCTCCAGAGCTGGTAATGGGGAGAGCAGAGCGGTGGGCACCACAGTCATGTGGCGTTTTCAGCAGCATCGGTGGCTGCAGTTTTAGTGTCCAGAATTGCCAGTGATGAGGGAGCCTATAACTGTATCTGTGCTGAAGGAAACAGAAGTAGCATCTTTACTTATTAGACTACTTCTCGGGTAATTTGGAGCGTTACTCCTGAAGGCGCAAATCCCAAGTCTAATTTGCCGGCTAGAAATTCAGCAAGCTGCGTCACACCCTTGGGGTATATATTTTGTGGATAAAATTAGCTAGCCCTGTGTCTGTTGTCTTCAGGGGTGTTCTGGAGCCTACTCAGGAGAGCCCACTGTTTGCATCTGTTCCCAACTCTTTGTTCAGTGACATTACGTTGTTAGCTTAAAATCGGCCGTGACAGGTGTATTTTCACCAAGGAAGTTGACAGCTGCTATAAATCAGGGATTTTTGTATTTGAAGACTCAATTTATCAGCATTCAAGCAGTCCCTGGGTTACGAACAAGGTAGATTCTATAGGTTTGTTCTTAAGTTGAATCTGTATATCAGTTGGAACAGGTACATTTACCTATTACCTATAATAGTCTCCATTGATAAGTGTGAGTCATATGTCAGTCGGATGTTTGTAACTCAAGGACTCACTGTAATCGCCTCTGTTCGTAAGTGCGAGTTGTACACAGGCCAGATGTTTGTAACTCGGGGGCTGTCTGTACCACAGATTGTTTACAACTAAAATATCTGATGGACAGCCATAAGACACCTCATTTTATCTTTGTGTCCAGCCGATAAGAAAGATTTTATAATCATTTTTCTACAGATAAGGAAACTAAAGAGATAAATTCAAAGTCATAAATCTATGAGGAGACACAGAGGAAATTGAACTTCTGATTTCACATCCTCTACATCAAAACTTAAGGGTAAGGACCACTTTTTAGTTTTGAAAGTGAATATTTAAAGACAGATTGCACCGAAAAACTAACAGACAGTATAAACTTCCACAACATTCAAGGGACATTGGGCCTAAAACCATTCAAAACGCCCAGTGTCTTTTGTAGAAAATTGGCAGGTCAGAGCTTAAGGATGAGGCATTTAGATCGGATTTGAGGCACAGTCTGCTTTACAGTTAAAACTCCCTTGATGCTTTCAATGAAGAGAGAGGGGAGCCATCCACATTTGGAGGGAATAGAATGCAGATGAAATTAACAGGTTGAGAAGGGCAGGAAATCTCACCTTGATGCTCTGCGTCCAGGGCTGGCACTGTGGGCGCTGACAGATTTACCATTAGTGGGACACGTCAAGAGCCCCTGCACCTCATCTAGAGGAGGGAGATTTATAATGCCCACACAGCTGTTAGAGCAAGGCTCCGGCTAGGCCCTTCCCGTGTTCTGGGCAGTGAGACTTCCTGTCTGAAGACATCCTCACTCCTGCCCACTCAGTTTGGGAAGACCTTGGGAACAACAGAAGTCATCCTGGGGACATTACACACAACTCTGTCCCCGTCCCCTCTCTAGGGCGTGCATATTCCTCTTGTAGGGGATATGGTTTCCTGGCTGCTGCCCAGAAGGTGGACAGGTGCCCTAGTGATGGGAACATGCCTCATCCGTCGTCATCCTCCCAGGAGGAGCAGGCAGCTCTGGGATGTGTCTAGAGTAGAGAAGCTAGTGGCAAGCATCTCAGTAGTCAGTTGCAAGGGGTGGGCAGGACCGAGGCAGATTCTTTCAGAAATACATACATTGGAGAGAATGATCACTTTCATTTTGTGAGACCTACATATGTTAGCTCAAATCCTCCCAAGACACCGTCTGGACATGTATTAGGTGTCCAGTCTTCTGATAAGGAAACAGAGACCTAGAGAGATTAAGAAGCAAACCCCAGACAGAGGGCCTCGCGTCTGTGATCCTAGCACTCTGAGGGTCTGAGCCAGGTGGATCTCCTGAGTGCAGGAGTTCAAGACTAGTGTGAGTAAGAGCAAGACCCTATCTCTATTAAAAATAGAAAAACTACCTGGGCATGGTGCAGGCACCTATACTTCCAGGTTCTTGGGAGGCTGAGACAAGAGGGTCAATTGAACCCAGGAGTTTGAGGTTGCTGTGAGCTAAGATGCCACAGCACTCTAACCTGGGGAAACAAGTGAGACTCTGCCTCAAAAAAGAAGCATGCCTGGGCCAGGCACCATGGCTTCCGCCTGCAATCCCAGAACTTTTGAACCGTGAGGCAGGAGGGTCACTTGAGGCCAGGAGTTTGAGACCAGCCTAGACAACATAGCAAGACCCTGTCTTTACAAAAAAATTAAAATTTGGGCTGCGCCTGTGGCTCAGTCAGTAAGGTGCCGGCCCCATATACCAAGGGTGGTGGGTTCAAACCTGGCCTGGGCCAAACTACAAAAAAAAAAAAATAGTCGGGTGTCGTGGCAGGTGCCTGTAGTCCCAGCTACTGGGGAGGCTGAGGCAAGAGAATCCACTAAGGCCAAGAGCTGGAGGCTGCTGTGAGCTGTATGACGCCATGGCACTCTACCAAGGGCAACAAAGTGAGAATCTGTCTCTACAAAAAAAATTAAAATTTTAGCTGGGTATGGTGGCTCAGGCTGGTAGTTCTAGCTACTCTGGAGGCTGAGGTAGAAGGAACCCTTGAACCGAGATGCGAAAAAGTCACCATGAGCTATGATTGTGCCGCTATACTCCAGCCTGGGCAACAGAAGAAGACTTGAACAAATATATTAATTTTTTTAAAAAGTGGCAGAGCTGGGATTTGAACCCAGGACTTTTTTGGGTTTTGACTCCAATCCTTGGGTACCATATGGGATTGAATAGAGTTCTCCCCTACTCCCTTCCAATTCAGGTCCACGCCAAACCTGTGAACGTGACCGAATTTGGGGGATAAGGTCTTTGTAGATGTAATCAGTTAAGATGAAGTCCTACTAGATTAGGAGGGATCCTAAATCCGATCTGGTGTGTTTATAAGAAGAGGGAGATTTGGACAAGAGACGAGGCACACACAGGGAAGACAGAGGCAGAGAGATGAGAGCGCTGCCCGGCAAGCCGAGGACCTGCGGATTGCCAGCACCCCCAGATGCTAGGAGAGGGGAGCAAGGTGCTTCCCTAGAGAATTGCCTTGCCAATCTCTTTGAAGACTTCTGGCCTCTATGACATAAATTCCTGTTCTTTCGAGCCACCCAGACTGTGCACTCTGCATGGAGGCCCAGGAGACAGCTGCAGTTTCTCCGGCAAGGTGGACTTTTGTGCCAGGGTCTGGGCCTGGGGGAAGCAGGGGAGACTGTGACACCTTGTCTTCCTTTTCGTCGGTTAGCTGTGTCCATCTCCTCCCTGCCAGCCCCAGTTTGAGGGACCACACCACTTCCTGGCCACTGACGGGAGAGAAACCAAAGACCGGAAGCCAAAATGACAGGCCTGTCCCCTCTCCCATTTTCCCTCAGGAACCCACTCCAACTGACCCTGCAGGCCTCTGCTGGTGCAGACCAGAGCAGGAAAAAGTGTCCCCTTTCTGTCAGTAGCTCACCTGCCCGAGGGCTGGCATGACACTGGGTGGGTCGTTGCTCCTCAGAGAAGCCAGGTGCAGCCGTGAGAACCAGCTGCCCGTCAGGGTTCCAAACCCAGCTCTACGTCCAGGACACTCTCCCAGCTGAAGGCTCAGCAACATTTTCCTCTTCCTGTTGTTTTGTGGCTAAAGGTGTGCCACCGTCACCCTGTGTCTCCACAGTGGGTCCTCCGAGGAGGCTCGGCTACCAGGGAGGCTCCAGAGAGGAGCACATCACCCTCGCGCTCTACTGTCGCCTGACAGAACGTGTCAGAGGACGGGCGATCGGGGGACGTTCTCCTCCTGCACTCCTTTCCTTCTCGTCCCACTGGATAGCGGTCCTGTTTTACTCCCCTTTGTGTTCCTGGGATCCAGCACACAGTAGGTTCTTTATAAATGTTTTTGGGCTGAAGAAACCCCTGACTCACTATCAAGAATCTTTTTGATGGTCTGAAACCAATTCACACGCTGATTGAATGGATTAAACCAAAAAAGCCACAATTTCAAAGCTCCTACTATGTGTCTGGAGCATCACCATTTTAAACTGCTTACTGTGTGCCTGATATCATCCAAGAGGATCTGTGACTATGGCTATTTTTACAGATGAGGCAACTGAGGATCCGAGAGGCAATGGCCTTTCCTTGGTGCCCACACAGCTAAGACAGAGCAGAAGTGGGACTCTGGGATTTCCTCCAAGCCCAGCCCCTTTAGAGTGCACCTACTCCTTCCAAACCAATCACCCATTTGGGGGCTGTGGACACACACCCTCCATCCAGACCTTTCAGACACTAAAATCAAAAAAGTTCCATCTTTGAGTCAGATCTTTGCCGCAAACTCCTGGGCTCAAGGGATCCTCTTGCCTCAGCCTCCAGAGTAGGTGGAGTAACAGGCATCACCACGCCCAGCCCAGAGCCAAACGCTCTTGACAGTGCGTTTCTCAGAACCTCTTCAGCCCCTCTGGCCAAGGCTCCCCAAGAAGCCCCAGGACAGTGACCTGCAACCGGAAATCTTGTCCTTGCTTTTGCAAAGTTGTTATCATTGATCAGCGACACTGACCTGGAGGGGCTGGGAATGTGGGTTGAGTTTTTTTAGGTCCCTCAGATCCCTGAGCTCGGGAATTCTCTGGATCTCTATTGCTAGGAAAATAACTTTTTCCGGAGGAGATGATGATATTGGCTATGGACAACAGTGAGGATGACGATGACGACCTAACTGTGAAACATTGGGGCTCCGAGTGTGTGCCATGCACTGTGCTAAACATCAGTGTAGTCCTCAGATAGTAACTCCCGCGCAGGAGGACGCTAGCCCCATTTGACAGATGAGGAAACTGCCCCAGCACTCAAACCCCATTCTGAGCAGCAAGTTGCCTCTCTTTCTGTGACACTTGGCTACCTCCAGACAAAGCTGATCTCAGAAGAGTCTGGAATCTACGTCCAGCCTGACAACTTCCTCAGCCTGTGGGGGTTTCACCCTCCTCCCCTCCCCAGACGGCAACAAGAGACTCAATTTACTTCTGCCCAGAAACCAGTGGGATGTCCTTGTGGTGTGGCTGCCAGGTAAGTGAGACCCAGCCTGTGGCCGAGGTTTCATGACCCCTGGGGTCACGTTGGCGGGGAGGCCACAGCCTCCCTTTGACTTGTCAGCGGAATTCCTTAAAGTCACCCCAGTTTCCTGTGTCTAAAAGGAGGCTAATCACAGCTAAGCAGTTTGAAGTCCTGGTCTGAAAAGCATCCTTATTACTTGCTTGAGGGCCTGAGCATCTCAGGGCTTCAAGGGGGAGGAAAAAGAAAGCCACATTGATTTCTAATGCAAATTGGGTTTGAAGAGGATCTCAGGCTCTCCCCAGTTCCCAGTCACCCACGGCGGAGGGCGCACCCCAGGGGGGACTGTTGCCTTGGGCAAAGAATTTCCTCTGGTCAAGACAAAACCCAGATACGGTCATTTTCCCCCTTTCAGACCCGCCCCTTGAATCCAACTGGAATGTGCAGAATTCCCATCAACTGTGATCCCTGGGGTGGTTTTAGTTCCCCGCTCCTTCACCGCCATCCACACCCTCACCTCCCCCCACAGACAAACACACACCCCGGACACCAGTCCACGTATACACACACTCCCACGGACACACACAATTACAGACACAGCCAAACACATGCTCACACGCACCGAGGCACACACCCTCACACACACTCCCACACGCTCACCACACATTTACACACGACACTCGCTCACACTCACATGATTCTCCAATGCACATTTACAGACACAGTCTCACAGACACACACACTGACAACCACACACACTCATGACGCACGCACGCACAAATGCTCACAGACACACGTTCATACACACGCACTCACAATCCTCACGTGCACATACACTGACGGATACCCACTCGCATGTGCACAGAGCCACACACCCCTGCACACCTGCCCGCGCACACGCGCTCCCCGTTAACCCTGACTTCTCCGTGGCACCATTTTCCTTGGAGTCTTGATTGCAGCCCGTCTGCCTCTCTCTCTAGACCCGGGGCCCCTCAGCCAAGATCTCCAAATCCCTGATGTGCTGTGAGCCTCAGAGACAGTTTGCTTCTATCAGCCGCACCTGCCCCCCACCTGCCCAGAAACCAGGGGAAGGGAGCACTCCCTGGGCCAAACTTTCTCAGCCTCCCAGCCTCCCCTGAGAGATGAAGACTATTTTCTTGGGTCTCAGATGAGGACATCGAGACACAGAGAAGCTTAGCGACTCATCTCAGATTAATTAACTTTTCTGATAGCATTTATTGACGCTGATCGTAGTGGCTCACACCTAAAATCCCAGCACTCTGGAGGCTGAAGCAAAGCAGGAGAAGCCTTTGAGCTCAGGAGTTCGAGACCAGCCTGAGCAAGAGTGAGCCCCCCCCCCACCCGCCGGCTCTACTAATAGTAGATTTTGCAGGCGGCGTCTGTGGCTCAGTCAGTAGGGCGCCGGCCCCATATACCAGAGGTGGCGGGTTCAAACACAACCCCAGCCAAAAATTGCAAAAAAAAAAAAAAAACTACCATTAAAAATAGACTTTGCTTGGTGCAGTGGCAGGCGCCTATAGTCTCAGCTACTCTGAAGGCTGAGGCAGGAGGATTGCTTGAGCCCAGGAGTTTGTGGTTACGGTGAGCTGCAAAGAGGCCACTACACTTCAGCCTGGAAAGAAATTTTTGTTTCTTTTGTTGCAGTTGTCATTGTTGTTTAGCTGGCCCAGGCTGGGTTCAAACCCGCCACCCTCGGTGTATGTGGTTGGTGCCGTAACCACTGTGCTATGGGTGCTGAGCCTTTAAAAAATTTTTATTGAGCCCTGACTGTGTGCCAGGCACTGTTCTGGCATGGAGGAGGACAACATTGAACAAGACTAAGACCAGCCGCTGAGGCAACAGTCACAAGACTAGTAAAGTGATTTTCCCAATTCCAGAGTCCTTGATTTTCTGTGTCCCTACAGGGCCACTTTTGTGGGCTGTAGGCACTTCTGCCTCTGTGGGCCCCTTCCTCCATAATCATATTTTATGCCATGTCAGTATAAAGACAAATATTACTCAGGCATTATCAAAAGTTAAAATATTTTTTTCAACTCTAAAAGTTAGGAGCTTTTTTCTTTCTGATTTTAAAAGAGATGAGAGCATTTTCACAGGTCCTGGACCTAATGGATCAGTTGGCCCCACGTCCCTAAGCTCTTACAAAGTGAGCCATGGACTGTTTATAATAGTTGAAAGATGGAAATAGACCAAATAACCATTAAGGGATAGATAAGCAAAAAGTGGTGGTTTATCTCTACCATGGAATATCATTATCTTCAACCTTAAAAAGGAACGAAGCACTGATACATGCTACAGCCGGGCATGGCGGGTGGCTTGCACCTGTAATTCCAGCTACTTGGGAGGCTGAGTGGGGAGGATCACTTTTAAGGATCATGTGAATTCTGAGCATTTTGGGCCTCTGTGTTTGTTCAGCTCCTAGAGGAATACAGAAAGACTTTGTTGCTATAACAAAGTGCCATAGACTGGGTGGTTTAGGAACAACAGAAATTTACTTTGCACAATTCTGAAGGCTGGAAGTCCAAGATCAGTTTCCAGCACAGTCAGGTTCTGGGTAGGGCTCTCTTCTGGGTTGCAGTTGGCCGCCTTCTTGTTGTGTCTTCACATCGTGGAGAGAGAGCCTCTTTTAAAGGACACTAGTCCTATTTATGAGGGCTCTACCCTCATGACCTAATCACCTTGCAAAGGCCCCACTTCCTCACACCAGCACATTGGAGATTAGGATTTCAACATATGGATTTGGTGGGAAACACAAACGTTCAGTACATAACATCCTCCATGCCACTGGCCAAGACCTCCTCTCTCCAGCATTCCCACAGAATGTCCCTGTGACCAGCTGGTGCTCTCTGCGTCTCTCTCACGTATGTGTGAGAAACCATCTTCGCATGGGTCCATGTAATAATAATTACTACTACCACCATCTTCGTGATCAGTATCAGGTTATATACCCAGTCCTGTTCACCTATCCTTTCTAACCCCATGACAATCCTCCCTAGGAGATGGCTTCATGGTGGCCCAGGAGAGAACACAGATGCCCAACACTGGGAAGCCACTTGCCAAAGTCATACAGCCAGTGAGAGGTTAGGCCAGGAGTTCAAGCCAGATCGTCCTAACTTGGAGATCTGAATGGGATGGTCACTGAAGGGCTAGGCATTGAACAAATCTGGTTCACTGTCATTTCTCTGTGCCAGACCTCACTCTGTCTTATTATTTATTTTTTTATTTTTTTGAGACAGTCTCACTCAGGCTATAGTGCCGTGGCATTGGCCTAGCTCACAGCAACCTCAAACTCCTGCGATCAAGTGATCCTCCTGCCTCAGCCTCCCAAATAGGTGGGAGTATAGATACTTGCCACAACACCTGGCTAATTTTTCTGTTTTTAGTAGAGATTGGGTCTGGCTCTTGCTCAGGCTGGTCTCGAACTCCTGAGCTCAAGAAATACACCCACCTCAGCCTCCCAGAGTGCTGGGATTACAGGCATGAGCCTGCCTGACTTCCTTGATATTACTATTCTCTCTCATTTCTCATCTCTCTGTCCTCTCTAGCTACCACCTCCAACCTCAGCACCCGCCTATTTAGCATATGGACTTCTAGGCCAGCTAAGCACGTGTCAGATAGGACAATGCTGTGTGTTGTGCCTGCTTACCAATAAGTGAGAATCTAAATGACAATTCTTTTGCGTGCATTTAATTTACATAAACGTTATGGAGGAGTAAATCCCACTCTGTTGCCTTTTGACTCCATGCCATGCTCGGGAAAGGTAGCCATCAGAAACCAACACGGTCTCTGCTTTTAGGGCTGCCAGATATAGCAGGCGCGGTGCGGGGGCTGGGGGGAAGCAACACAAAACAAAACAGCAGGCACTCAGTTCTACTGGAACTTCGCAAGAATGAAGAAAAAATTTTTTTAATACAAATAATGTTTCATGCAAGAGACGGGATACACGTGTAATAAGTAATGATTCAGGGGTTCTCTGAAACTGAGGCGTAACTGGGGCCTTGTGTTCTACCCGGAAACAGTCCTTTCTAAAGATGAGAAAAAGAGGCCAGGTGTGGTGGCTTACACCAATAATTCTAGCACTCGGGGAGGCTGAAGCAGGCGGATCCCTTGAGTTCAGGAGGAGTTAGACCCCACTTCCCAAAGGGCAAGAGCAAAACCCCTCTCTACTAAAAATAGAAAAATTAGCCAGGTGTTGTGGAGGGCGCCTGTAGACCCAGCTACTTGGGAGGCTGAGGCAAGAGAATCACTTGAGCCTAAGAGTTTGAAGTTGCTGTGAGCTGTGATGCCACAGCACTCTACCTAGAGCGACAGAGTGAGACTCTGTCTCAAAAAAAAAAAAAAAGCATAAGCCCCGTCTGAAAAGAGGAGTGGCTACTTGTTCTGTGTCGTCTTCCGCTGCAAACTCGGTTTATTCTTCTCCTTGTGTATGGCATCCGACACGGTGCCCAGCGCACAGTAGGTGTCTGGGTGGTATTATTTCCAAGTGGAGCAAACGATCGTTCTCTGTATGTCTTGGCATTTCCCTCAGTGCCTGGTGCCTCGTGGGTGCTCAGTGCATATTTGATGGATGGATGATCGTTCTTGCAAGGACAATCACCCTGAGAAATGAGAGAGCTCTGACCACGTGTCAGCGACCAGCACGCCACAGGAAGCCCACGGTGGCCGCCCGCTGAAATTCATAAATCACGGCACACCTTAATGACTGTGCCACCACCAACATCTGTCTCCCTCACCTGCGGTGTTCTCTGAAACTCACTCCTAATCAGGACTGAAAGTAACGTGTGCTCGATTTCCATATTATTCGAAAGAGGAGGAGCTCAAAATAAATGATTCAGGACGTGTCAATCAAATGACAAAACAAATGATGCATTTGTTTATTTTTGCCTCTGCTAGTTGGCTTTGTTCCCGCTTTCTCCTTCTGGGGGTGGGGGTGGGGTCCCACGCCCTCCTTTTCTCTTTGAAGTGCACTGGTTAATAATTTATTCATTCTAGAATTTGACAAAGACCATGTGGTAAAAGAATCCAGGTTAGTGTCTATAATAAAGTGATTCGCAGAACGGTGTGGAGACCTAAGACTCCAGATGGTCTCAGAAAATTCTGGTTCTTCTAAGTTCATTCGGTCATCGCGGGAGGAAGTGGGGACACAGTTGTGAACAGGACAGACAGGATTCCGGCCCTCGTGGAGCTGAAATTGGAATACTGTGATTATCATGTGCCCAGGCAGGAGGCTTAACCTCTGGACTGTCCCCCTCTGATGGTTCCTTATGGTCCCTACTCGGGGACATTTCCCAGGTAGCCGGTTTTAATCACTTGCCTGACTTTGCAAGGGACAAACGAAGTCATCAAAGTGTTCATCCTCTTGGAAACTATAGTTGCAATCCCAGGAATTGATCCTAAAGAAATCATTAAGCAAAGATCTAACCACAAGACTATGCCTCTTGAACTCTTTCATGGCAAGAAACAGAAAGCCTCTAACCGTGCAACAACTAATAAAGGTGCTACTCTTCTTACCCCCGTTTTACTGTTGGGGAAACAGTGCAAGGAAAGGTAAGCAACCTCCTAGCGGACCCCGGGGCAGGCAGGCCCCAGAGTCTGCGGTCGGAACTCTGCATTGAGCGTTCTTGGCAGGCACCTTCTGGAAAAGTTTGAAAGTCTGAAGTTTACTGCGGTGCCTCTAGGCCGGGTGTGATGGCTCACACCTCTAATCCTAGCACTCGGGGAGGCTGAGGCGGGTGGGTTGCTTGAGTGCAGGAGTTCAAGACCAGACTGAGCAAAAGTGAGAGCAAGATCGTGTCTCTATGGGCGTGGTGGCAGGCTCCTGTGGTCCCAGCCGCTTGGGAGGCTGAGGCAAGAGGAACACCTGAGCCCAAGAGTTTGAGGTTGCTGTGAGCTATGATGCCACGACACTCTACCCAGGGCCACAGAGTGAGACTCTGTCTCAAGAAAACCAACCAAACAAACAAACAACCCTCCTCCCCCAAACAAGTGGTGCACTGTAGATGGTTGGACTTTGGGTAGTTTGGAATGGTTTCCTTTGGCCCATATATATTCTGATTTTTCTGCTAAGACCATCGTTATTTATATACCCTGCCCCAAAAAAGAAGGAAAAGGAAATACCCTATACTTAAATTAGTCCATCAACCAACCAACCAACCAATCCATCAGTCTGCTGGGCTATTTCTGTGTGTCTTCTGTTGTAAATGCCACCCCATGTCACAGCCAAAGTCACTGTCCTTTGTCACTGAGGCCAGGGGGGGCCCTGCACTGAGGTGTGTGAGCCGGGGCATGCATCTCAGTCTGTCTCTGCTGACAGTGCTATGTGGGGCTTTCAAAATCAAGGCAGATTCCATAAGAGCCTCCCCTGGGGACCAGGTCGAGCTGTTTATCACTCCCTGAGTTAACGCTCCTCCTTGAGAAGCCCAGCCCCTGCAGAAGCAGGACAGTGTTGGCCAGAGCTGAGGGGATGGGCCTGTACGTTGCAGAAACCCCTTTGCCCGGAGTCAGAAAAGAGCGTCAAAAGGAGCTTGACCCTGCTCCTGGAACCCCGGCATTTGCTTAACTTGTCTGCTGGAGGAGATGGTGGTGATGATGGATAAGACAGACAATCCTCGCTTTGCACGTTCAGACTGAAATCCTGCAAAGCAATCTCAATAAAATCAATGGGATAAAATAAGATTACTCTGTGACCTTTAATGGTTATTTTATCCAAATGTTACAAACTCTTTTACGGTCAGTTATAAATGTTTTAGGAAATGAAAAAAAATAGTAAAACTAACATTTTTTTTCATATACCTTGAGAACATTAGGAACTTCCTAAGTGTTGTATTTGTACAAAAACTATCAAGAACGGTTGGGCGTGGTGACTCACGCCTGTAATCCTAGCACTCTAGGAAGCTGAGGAGGGAGGATCCCTTGAGCTCAGAAGTTCGAGACCAGCCTGAGCAAGAGCGAGACTCGTCTCTACTAAAAATAGAAAACATGAGACAGGTGTCTCAGTGGGTGCCTAGTCTCAGCTATGTGGGAGGCTGAGCCGATCACTTCAGCCCAGGAGTTGGAGGTTGCTATGAGCTAGGCTGATACCACAGACACTCTAACCAGGGAAACCGAGACTCTATCTCAAAAAACCAACTACCAAGAATAGCTTGAACAGCGCTTGTTGTTTAACTAATGGCACAGAGGCAGCATCTTCTTATATGCCTTGGCGAATTGTCCCACACCTTTCTAAGGTTGGATCTGTCGCCAAGATTTTTATCCTTTGCACATTCAATGTTGTGATACATCCCTGAGCGTTCCTGCCAGCCATGCTTTTCTTTGCAATGACTTCTCTTATCTGTTTCTTCTGTAACTTGGTGATGGTTAATTTTAACTGTGAACTTGGCCGGATCACGGTATCCAGATAGTTGGTCAAACATTACTCTGGGTGTTGCTGTGAAGATTTTTTTTTAAGATAAGATTAACACTTAATTCCACTGGAAATTCAGGATCTTAAAAAAAAGCAAGATTAACAATTAAATCAAGCCGGGCTTGGAGACTCATGCCTGTAATCCTGGCACTCTGAGAGGCCAAGGTGGATAGATTGCTTGAGCTCAGAAGTTCAAGACCAGCCTGAATAAGAGCATGCCCCATCTCTACTAAAAAAAAAAATATGTAGAAAAACTAGCTGAGTGTTGTGGCAGACACCTGTAGTCCTAGCTGCTTGGGAGGCTGAGGCAGGAGGATCACTTGAGCCCAAGAGTTTGAGGTTGCTGTTAGCTGTGATGTCATGGCATTCTACTGAGGGTGACAGAGTGAAACTGCCTCAAATAAATAAATTAATAGACTTTGAGGCTTGGCACCCATAGCTCAGTGCTTAGGGTGCTGGCCACATACACCGGCACTGGCGGGTTCAAACTGGGCCCGAACCTGCTAAACAACAATGACAACTACAACAACAACAACAAAAGTAGCCAGGTGTTGTGGTGGGCACCTGTAGTCCCAGCTACTTGGGAGGCTGAGGCAAGAGAATCGCTTAAGGCCAAGAGTTTCTGGTTGCTGTGAGCTGTGACGCCATGGCACTCTATTGAGGGTGACATAGTGAGACTTTGTCTCAAAAAAAAAAAAGATTTTGAGTAAAGCAGATTATCCCTCTATACAGTAGGCATCATCCAATTTGTTGAAGATCTTAACAGAAAAAGACTGACCCTCCCTACGTAAGAAGGGATTATGTGTTCAGACAACTGCAGTAGCAACTCTTCCCTAGGTCTCCAATCTGCCAGCCTACTTTGCAAATTTTGGAACAGTCAGCCTCTATAGTGTATGAGTCAATTCTTTAAAATCTATCTATATGTAGTTAATTACACGTAAAGTAGGCCGTAATAAATTTTTAAAAATTGGTTCAAGACAAAAAAAATCTATCTATCTATCTGTCTATTATCTATGTCTATTGATGCAATTGGTCAATCTATCTATAGGTCTCCTATTGGTTTTATTTTTCTGAAGAACCCTGATTCATACAAATTCTACCTGTATTCAATTCTAATCAAGCATTATCACTTTTCATTTCTTTGCTACGCTGCTCCCGCATCTTGGTTGGCCAGTTCTTTCTTTTTGTTACTCATTTGTGTAAAGAAAAAAAGTCATTGCTTGGCGCCTGTGGCTCAAGCGGCTAGGGTGCCAGCCACATACACCGGAGCTGGTGGGTTCGAATCCAGCCTGGGCCCACCAAACAACGACAACTATAACCAAAAAATAGCTGGGCGTTGTGGTGGGCGCCTGTAGTCCCAGCTACTTGGGAGGCGGAGGCAAGAGGATCTCTTAAGCCCAAGAGTTTGAGGTTGCTGTGAGCTGTGACACCACAGCACTCACTGAGGGCAACATTGTGAGACTGTCTCAAAAAAAAAAAAAAAAAAAAAGTCATACGACTTGCCACCGAGAGGCAAGGAGGAAACTAAACACTTAGCTGTGCATGAACTGAATAACACTTGCTTGGTGACCAGTCACCACCAGACTTTGAAAGAAGTGACCCGGGACAGCTCCCTGATCATCTGTGATGGGCATCTACGAGTTACACAGTGATTTGTGGGCCAAAGCCCTAACAGCAAAGTTCACACTCGATGCAATTATTCACACTTGGCTGTACCATGGAAAGTGAAATTTGAACCACGTTGTGGGAGAACTAGTGTTGTTTTTTAAACATGGTCACTGAAATTCATGCATAGCCATATCTTGCCGACTTAGGAACGCTGTAACAGTGAATAATAGCTAACGCTTCAGACCACTGTCTATGTGCCACACATAAACCCAAACTGAACCCTAATCCTAAAGCTAAGTGCTTCCCTTAAAGTTAAGTGCTTCCCCATTTGACATCTGATAAATGTCAAATGTGAGGCTAGAACTTCCAAGTCAGCTTGGTGGCTTTGCTTTAGGGCATGAGTTACCTGCCAGGGGCCACAATTCAAGGACTTCCTCTTTCACCCATCTGACATCTTTGTCTTCCAAACCCCCAAACCTTTGGATTTGCCAGAACCTCTGCCTACTGATGAACTCTCCTCCATATTGGGTTAGAAGCCCAGACTTGCAACCTCCTGGCCACAGGACTTTGGGCACAGACATGACCTTTCAGAGCCTTCCAGAGCCTCAGTTTCCCCTGTGCAAAACAGAGGATCAAGTCTTACCTCATAGGAACCAAATGAGGTAACAGTATCTGTAAATTGCATGATGCTCAGCACATGAGAAGTACTCAGTAAGTGTTAACTATTAACCATTGCTGCCAATACTTACTGGAATAAGAATGGTTCACACTTTTGCCTTCCCAGTGGACCAGGAGCTACTTAAGGAAAATGAACTCTTCAATCTCTGGCCTCAACTCCCGGTGCAGTGCCTGGCACAGGGTAGGTGCTCATTAAATGCTTGTTAAATGAGGGAGTAAAAGCCAAGAAGAGATTTGCTCCCAGCCTGCCCTTGTTGAATGTAGCTGTAGATAATAGCCAATAACATTTAAGGAGAACTTACATGTGCCAGGAATGAACGGTGCCAGGGTCTTTTGTGTGCGTTATCTAGTTCACTATTCAGGCAGCCCTGGAAGGTGGGCGGTGACTATCAATGTGTTTAAACATGGATACAGAGAGGCCAGACTGGAATCCCGACCCAGCCAGCCGGACTGTACATCATACGACCTCTGCCCAACAGCGTCTAACAGGCCAGCAAGTGAAGGGGTACCAAAGAGGGTAAGGGAGGCAGGGATCGGGGGGTCAATCACCAGAGTGAGTCCTCATCTGCGGGGTGCAGCCCTGCTGCAGGTGTGGGGGTCAGGAGGCTTTGGTGCTTCAGCGATGCTGGGATATGCACCTAACTCACCCTTCCTCCCTCCTCCTGAGGCCCTCCCCGAGTGACTTCTCTCTGTCTAAACCTGCCCTGCCCAAGTTTCATCGCTCAGGGCTTCTGCTCCCCATTGCCAAGCCTGGGTGGTGCTGGGGTTACTCAGCTAAACAGATCCCGACTCCCCCTTGACCACCCAAGTCACTGCTGAAGCCATTCATTAGGGAACCAGACAGGGCCGTGGGACAGCAACTCTGTTGCTCTATCAAGCCATTATTTAATTTCTTGTTGTTCTTCAAGTTTTCACACGTGAGTTTGTTTTGCAAGCTCCTCTCATATTGCCTGAAGCCACCCTCCTGCCCCAATCCAGGCTGGATGCACCATGTTTGTTCAGGAAAATCTTGTTTGGTTTTACTGTTGTATTGTCTGCCCTGAAATATTGAACACTGCTGCCCCCCTGTAGACAGAAGACAGGCGAGATCTAGGCCAAGGCGTGTGAGGAGCCCCAGGGCCTTGTACCACCCACCTTGTTCACCCGTCTCCACCCTCCCAGCACCCAGGGGACCCCTAGAACACCAGGAAACCAAGTCTGAAAGCCCACAGCCATTTCCTTGATTAGCTGACTTGTCTGTTTTCTGTAAACTTCTTAAGAGCAGCCGGGAGGGATAAGTGAACACCGACAGCTAGAAGGCAGACCCGGTCTGCTTTCCAGCTCTGCCAGGTAAGGCCTGTTTGTCTTGCAGCTAGTCCCTTAACCTCTCTGGGCCTGAGCTTCTGCCTCTGCAAAATGAAGATCATCCAAATGCCTACCTCACTGCCTTGTGGAGACAATCAGCAGCTGTGTCAATGCCCCTAGGAAGTAGAAAGCAGCCGTGTGTGGATCCTTCCCCCACGGGGGATTATATGCGCAAGCCCTGCATAAACATGGTAGTTAAATTTAAGTAAATGGACAGATCGCGTGCCTTTCCTGGGGCCCTTTAGGAGGGCACTGAATGGTGGAAATGTCAGGCATGATGACAGGTCCAGGGCTGAGTCTGGGGGTGGATGGACACTGCACATCTCCCCTGTTGTCTCAAGTGCATGGAGACTACTCTTTTCTTCTCTTTTTCTTTCTTTTTTTTTTCTTTGATACAGAGTTTCACTTTGTTGCCCTCGGTAGTGTGCCATGGCGTCATAGCTCACAGCAACCTCAAATTCTCGGGCTCGGGCAATCCTCTTGCCTCAGCCTCCCAGGTAGCTAGGACTACAAGATCCTGCACAACACCGAGTTAGTTTTTCTATTTTTATTCATTCATTCATTCATTCATTCATTCATGTGTGTATTTTGAGATAGTCTCACTTTGTGGCCCTCAATAGAGTGATGTGGCATTATAGCTCACAGCAACCTCAAACTCTTGGGCTTGAGCAATCCTCTGGCCTCACTTTCCTTATGTAGCTGGGACTACAGGCACCCACCATGGTGCCGGGTTAGTTTAGTTTAGTTTAGTTTAGTTTTTCTATTTTCAGTAGAGACAGGATCTCGCTTTTGTTCAGGCTGGTCTTGAACTCCTGACTCCTGAGCTTAAGCAACCCACCCGCCTCGGTCTCTCAGAGTGTTAGGATTACAAGGGTGAGCCACTGCACCCAGCCAAGACTACTCTTTTTACATGTAAGACTAGTTCTGTCTCCAGTAACTCTTTGAGTCTGGACAGTAATTCTTCCCCAAAGAAAAGAAAGAGGAACTAGCAACTTCTTAGATGGCATCACCCACCCAATCCTTGCCCAGGTCCCCTCCCCAAGTTCCTCCTCTCTTTGGCTTGCATTCAGTAGAATCAGCTTCCTGTGGTCCTAGGAAAGGAAAATTAGACTGCAGTCTACATGATTTTAGCTGCCTGGAGCTCACCAACTTACACTTAGAGGATCTTTCCCACTTGTTTGTCGGGAGAAATATTAACTAAGCATTTACTATGTGCTAAGAATTTTACGTGTGTTCGTTAATCTTCACAACAGTCATGCAACATAAGGACCATTGTTAACTCCATTTTATAGGTGAGAAACTGAGGCACGATAGTGAAAGGAGACCAAGAAGGGCTGAGTCAGGCTGTTCAGGTCAATCTGATGAGCTTCAGCACTCTGGAGCTAATCATTGCCCCACACTGCCTCTAATGTCTAAGTCTCTCTCCAGACCCAGCACACACTCAGGGGGCTACCATCATGGCCTGGCTTCATGCTCTTACTTCCTCTTGCTTCTGGCTTGCTCTCCATAAATAGCAACAAATTAGCTATTATCCATTCCCAGGGAGCTTCAGGCCTTACTTGCGTGTCCTAGCTGGGTTTCCCCTGACCCTCTGAGAAGTGTTGGATCCCCTTCATCAATTTAGCATTCAACGCATAAAGACAGGTCATTCGGGCTGTGCCCCTCATTACATGGGGCACTGGGAAGCGTAGTCATTGTTCCTGCCAGAAAGAGCCCAACATCAAGGAGAGACAAAAGTAAATAGACGATGACCTTCAGAACACAGGCCCTGTGCTATCTCAGGGGTTGGGCGTGGTGGCTCAGGCCTGCAATGCCAGCACTCTGGGAGGTCAAGGTGAATGGATCACCTGAGCTCAGGAGTTTGAGCAAGAGGGAGACCCCATCTCTACTAAAAATAGAAAAAGTAGCCAGGTGTGTGGGAACACTTGTAGTTCCAGCTACTCAGGAGGCTGAGGGAAGAGGATTGCTCAAGCCCAAGAGTTTGAGGTTGCAGTGAGCTATAATGCCACAGCACTCTATCCAGCATGATAGAGTGAAACTCTGTCTCAAAATAAATAAGTAAATAAATAAAGTAGACTCATAAAATTACAAAGGTTGGCAACCTGTCCTTCCCTTCCATATTAGTAATCTATTTCTGCATAACAATATTTCCATAAGCTGCAAGACTGAACACAACACATATTTATCATTTCAGTTTCAGTGTGGGCACAGCTTATCTTAGTCCTTTGTTTGGGGTTACTCACAAGGGTGCGATCAAGAGGTCAGCTGGGGTTGCAATCTCATCTGGAGCTTGACAGGAGAAAGATCTACAGCTGCAGAAGGAGAGGGACAAAAGCACCTATTAGGGTCTGGCTTCAAAGGGAACAGCTGGAGGATAAATTTCTTACCATTCTCATTCTACTCTTTCCAAGGAGTAGGAAGACCAGCAGCCTCGAGTTAAGGAAATCTTTGCTGAATAAGTAGCTGACCACTAAGCAAATCAAGCAGAGGCTTCAGGGGCTATACACAACAAAGAATACAGAGTTTATAGAATCAGTCCAAGAAGATCACTGAACAAGCAGAACAACAACAATAAACAACTAAAACAAAATTACTAGCCAGGCGCAGTGACTCACACCTGTAATCCTAGCACTCTGGGAGGCTGGGGCAAGTGGATTGCTTGAGCTCAGGAGTTGGGGACCAGCCTGAACCAGAGTGAGACCTGGTCTCTACTAAAAATAGAAAACCTCATTGGGCATTGTGGAGGGCAACTGTAGTCCTAGCTGCTCAGGAGGCTAAGGCAGGAGGTTCGCCTGAGCCCAGAAGTTTGAGGTTGCTGTGAGCTATGATGCCACAGCACTTAATTAGGAGCACTGAGTGAAATTCTGTCTCAAAAGAATAAAAAAATTTAAAAAATGAAGCAAAAATACTGGAGAGAAGGAAAATCTGATTTCCAGAATCTCCACATTATATTACTAAAATGTCCTGTTTTCTGTTTAAAAAGTGAAACATGCAAAGTTATAGAAATATATGTTCCATACACAGTAACCTACCTCTAAAGAAGCCAAGATACTAAACTCAATAGACAAAGACTTTGACGGAGCTATTTTAAATATATTCAAAGAACTAAAGGGAATGATTACCATCAAAGAGAGCTGTCAATAAAGACATAGAATTTGCAAAAGAGAACCAAATAGAAATTTTGGAGTTGAAAAATACAATGGCTGAAAAAAAAATAGAAAAGAACAATGGCTGGAATAAAAGATGCACTAGAGGAGTTCAACAGACTTAAGCTGATGGAAAGAATTAGCAGACTTTTGAAAGTTCAACTGAGAGTATTCAGTTTGAGCAACAGAAAGGAAAAAAGAACCAGGTGTGGTGGCTTGCACCTAGAATCCCAGCTTCTTGGGAGGCTGATGCCAGAGTATCACTTGAGGCCAGCCCAGGCAATGTAGCAAGACTCCCATCCCTAAAAACAATGAAAAATAATTAGCCAGGCATGGTGGTGCATGTCTGTAGCCCTTCTTGGGAGGCTGAGATGTGAAGATTGCAGAAATGCCCTTTGGTCCCAGCCCAGGTAGTATGAACAGCCACAAGCCTCAGGCCCAACATCAGACTGTAAATAGAAGCATCCCTGAGATGCACATCTAGGTCCACTCAGAGGGATGATGCTGGCTCAAAATAAAATAAAAAGAAGCAAAAAGAAGCTCAAATTGTTTGAGCCTAGGAGCCTATGTCTGTAGAGAGCTATGATCTTACCACTGCACTCTTGCCTGAGCAACAGAATGAGACCTTGTTTCGAAAAAAAAAAAAAAAAAAGACCACCACATAAAGTAATGAATACAGACCTGTGTTGATGGGCTTATAATGCGAAAGATGTCATTTTTATAATAACAATAGCACAAAAGATGGAGTAGGGAACAGAATTACATTGAAGCAAAGTTTTTGTATGCTGTTATGCTATTATAATTGAATTGGTATTAATCTAAATAAGATTATTTTAAATTAAGATGTGATTTGTTGGCTGAGTGCCTGTAGCTCAGTGGTTAGGGCGCCAGCAACATATACTGAAGCTGGTGGGTTCGAGCCTGACCTGGGCCTGCTAAACAATAATGACAACTGCAACAAAAAATAGCCGGGCATTGTGGTGGGCACCTGTAGCCCCAGCTACTTGGGAGGCTGAGGCAAGAGAATCACTTAAGCCCAAGAGTTGGAGGTTGCTATGAGCCGTGATGCCACGGCACTTTACCAAGGGCAACATAGTGAGACTCTGTCTCAAAAAAAAAAAAATGTGATTTGTAATCCCCGAGAAAGCCACTAATAAAATAACTCCAAATATGTATATATGTGTATATATGTATATATAATATATAAAGTAACAATAAGGGAATTAAAATGATACACTAGAAAATGTCTATTTAACACTAAAAGAAGCCATGAGAAATACAAGTTAAAAAAAAATGCAGGCAGGGCGGCGCCTGTGGCTCAAAGGAGAAGTGCACTGGCCCAATATGCCAGAGGTGGTGGGTTCAAACCCAGCCCTGGCCAAAAACTGACAAAAAAAAAAAAAAAAAAAAGATGCAGGCATTTAGAAATCAAATAGAAAAATTGTAGATACTTCATCTGTAAATACATTAAACCCCACCTTATAAGTAATTACATTAAATGTAAATGGACTAGGCACTCCAATAAAATGCAGAAATATGCAGAATGAGTTTTAAAACATATAATCAAGCTGTATGCTGTTACACAGAAGACCACTTTAAATGGAAAGACACAAGTAGGTTGAAAATGAAAGGATGGGCCTGGTGCAGTGGCTCACACCTGTAATCCTAACACTCTCAGAGGCTGAGGAGGGAGGATCACCTGAGGTCAGGAGTTGGAGACCAGTCTAAGCAAGAGGAAGACCCCCCATCTCTACTAAAACTAAAAAAATTAGCCCGGCCCAGTGGTGCATGCCTTTAGTCCTAGCTACTCAGGAGGCTGAGGCACGAGGATCGCTTGAGCCCAGGAGTTTGAGGTTGCTGTGATCTAGCCCAAAGCAATAGATGCTGCTATGGATACAGAGAGAAAGGAACTCTCATACACTGTGGTGGGACTGCAGCCCAGTACAACCTCTATGGAAAGTAGTATGAAGAGTCCTCAAAGAACTTAAAGTAGACCTACCATTCAGTCCTGCAATCCCACTACTAGATATTTACCCAGAGTGGGGGAAAAAAGACATTTTGTAAGAAAAGACACTTGCACTTGAATGTTCATAGCAGCACAATTCATAATCACAAGGACATGGATACAACCCAATTGCTTCTTTTTATTTTATTTTGAGCCAGCATCATCCCTCGGAATGGACCTAGCTGTGTGTCTCAGGGCTGCTTCTATTTACAGTCTGATGTTGGGTCTGAGGCTTGTGGCTGTCATACCACCTGGGCTGGGACCAAAGGGCATTTCTGCAAAGTCTCTCTGCTTTGGGCAGCCAGGGGGTCCCCGTGAAGTCTGCCTTTTGCACAAGCTTGATTCCTTGAATAAGTGGAAGATCTTCGGGCTCTGAAGGCTCTGTCGCAGGGAAAATGCCTTCTTCCGGCTTATTTGCTCAGGGTTTAAAGGGTATTTCTGGGCTTTGGCTAAGAGGAAATTTAGCTTTCGAGCAAATCCTTGTGCATTGGTTTTTCTGTAAACATCTAAATGTGGCGTATGCAATTTGGAGCCCATTCTGCTCAGCTTTCCCTGAATTTTACAGCCAGTTGGGATGATAGAAAGTCAGGGTGACATTTGTATAGTGACATCTGGCTTGACAGGCAGGTTCTCAAAGTTACCACTGGGGTTGTCTCCCCAGCAGCATACTGGGGACATGCAGGGTGACGATGTGCCCATCAGGAGAGGAAGGAGGACTGAGTTGCATGAATAAGACCTTCTCTTCATTACCCAAGATGTTTCATGTGGGCCAAGGCCCTCTGGGATGGGAATTTCATTCAGTCACATACATTGACTGAATGCAGAGTGCACCAGGCCCCTGCACCCGACAGGAGGAAATCCACACTCACATTTAGGAAGTTTGATTTCTAGTGAGGCGAGTCCTTTCCCAAGGCAACCCTAGAACGGGCTACCGTTATGTCAGAAAACACTTCTTGAGACATCTATATGAGTGAAGGTAGCTAAGCACTGTCAAAACAGTCCCAACTCAGTGGGTACCCCAATGAAAGTTGAGGTCCAAATAGCCAGGTGTTGTGGCGGGTGCCTGTAGTCCCAGCTACTTGGGAGGCTGAGACAAGACAATCACTTAAGCCCAAGATTTTGAAGTTGCTGTGAGCTGTGACACCACAGCACTCTACCGAGGGCAACAAAGTGAGACTCTGTCTCAAAAAAAGAAAGAAAAGTTAAGGTCCAGTTCAGAGTCCAGTACAGCTCAGTTGGGAAGTTGGGAAGAGCTTTGCTCTGGGGTTTCTCTGTCCCCAGAACCTCAGACTATTCCTTGGGATCCTCCTTGGCATCTGTCCAGCAGACAGAGGATCATGGGATCTTTTCTTTTTTTTAAGGTCTCAGCCTAGAAGTCATGGTCATCACCTACTCCCATATTCCAGCAATCAGAGCTCAGTCACTGCCAGGGTCCATCTGTGTGTCCTAGAGAATGAGGACAGGAGATCGGTGAACAACAGCATTGTGTCTGTCACAGAATCTATTGCCTGGTACCATCTGTGGGCACCAGGAGGAATGACAGTGGTGCCAGCGGTGAGTGTGGTTAACAAGAATGGTGCATCCATGTCCTGAGTGCCGGGCTCTCTGCTCACAATGAGGACAGTGTCCTCTGAACCTGGACTGCTGCGTCTCCACCCAGGTCTACTGTGTCCGTAGCTGGGCCTCCAAGGCCAAGTTGCTTTGCTGCTCCAAACCTCAGTTTTCTCAACTGGAAAACAGAGATGCTAATCGTGGTCCCTACGTCACGGGGACTGTGTGTGAACAGTGAGTAAGATGGAAGAGGGGAAGCGAGTTCTAACTCCACTGCCTGGTATGTGGTCAACACCTCGTAAATGTGGCTCATGATCAGAGGAAGCTAAAGTGTTTTTCAGCCCAGACTCCGGGCTGGTCTCTCCTAAGTGACTTCTCTCTGACTCTTATACACCTTGTAATGACTGTGGCTGGGTCACCTTGACCTCTCTGAGCTTCCGTCTCAGAATCTCTAAAATGAAGATAATAATCATCCCTGCCCCATGGAACAGCATTAGGATTAAAGACAATAAAATAAAGCAAGTAAAAGGCTTACCATGCAGCCTGACATAATAAGCGCTTGAATAGAATTAGCTATTATTATAACATTATTATTATATAAGCATTTTTGCATATCACCTCATTTAATTCTCACATCTACTCCCTGAGAGAGAAAATAATAGTTGGGGTCGCCCACCTGCGTATGTCAGAGAAACGATCACACGTTCTGAGAATGAATGAATGCGGGGAGGAATGAGTGAATGAATCACCGCAATAATTTGTGTCTTCTGTGACAGTAGGTATGTCGTCTCCATTTCTCAGAGCAGTGGTGATGTCTGCCAAAATAAATTAAATTTCCCACATCAATGACTCATTTGGCAGGAATAACAGCCTTGCAGACTCAGTAGAGAATGGAAAGGGAGGAGGCCAGGGGTGGGGGCTGGGGGGAGAGGAGTTTGTATGACTCAAGATATAAGAACCAGCTCTTTATTCATTCTCTCTCTCTCTCTCTCTCTCTCACTCTCTCTCTCGCTCGTTCTCTTACTTGCTCACACTCTCTTTCTCTCTCACCAAAAATATAGGTATATTTAACTTTTTTTTTTTTTTTTTGAGACAGGGTCTCACCCTCTTGCCCAGGCTAAAATGCCATAGTGTCAGCCTAGCTCATAGCAACTCAAACTCCTGGGCTCAAGCAATCCTCCTGCCTCTGCCTCCTGACTAGCTGGGACTACAGGTGCCTGCCACGACATCTGGCTAGTAGAGACGGGGTATCACTCTTGCTCAGGCTGGTCGCAAACTCCTGAGCTCAAATAATCCTCTCACTTTGGCCTCCCAGAGTGCTGGGATTACAGGCGTGAGCCACTCTGCCTGCCTCACATTTAACCTTTAGAAGCGGAGAATGGAACCATAAAAGGAAGCTTGGTGACAACATCGTCTGTCCCTCGCTGGGTGGACAGGGCGCCAGGCCTCAACATAGCCACACTGCATGCCAGTGCCTCTCCCTCTTTCCACTGCTTCTGGGTCAGTGCAGGGTCCCCTCAGACACCTGCCCTTGCCTGGCTATTCTCACACTGTGCTCGAAATTATTTCAGTGGTTGGGAAAGCTTGGGGCAGAGCGAGGAAAGATCAAAGACTGAGACCACAGATCCTCAACAGAATAAAGGCACTGGGAGGAGATGCCAAGACGAACTTAATTACCTACTTCTCATCTGCTCCAGGCCTTTATGGGAGCCCTCAAGAAAGTGTTCTGCCTGTCTCCTAGAAACCAGAGCAGAGGCAGTGAGCCTAGTGCAAAAGAGATTGATGGACATGAAAAGGGTCTGTTCAACCTCTAAAATGATGATGATGTTCCTCCTGAAACATGGTTCTGATGGGCTCACTCTCCCACTCAAACATTCTCTAGCTCCCCATTGCCTGCAGGATACAATCTATTTTAAAGCCAGGATTAAGAGCATGGGCTTTGGGGTCAGAGAGACCTGGGTTGGAATGATTACTGGGTGACTCGGGATCTCTATAATATTGCATATTCGTTTGCCAGAGCTTCTGTTACAAAGAGCCATAGTCTGAGTGGCTTCAACAACAGACATTTATCGTCTCATGGCTCTGGAAGCGAGACTTCTGAGATCAAGGTGTAGGCAAAGTTGGTTCCTTTTGAGTACTGTCAGGGAAAGGTCTGTTCTAGGCCCCTCTCCTTGGCTTGTAGACAGCCGCTTTCTTTCTAGGTCTCTTAACGTCATCTGCTTTCTGATGAAAAGAAATGTGTGACGTTGAAAAGGAAAGAGGATGGAGCACAATTATTGATTAAAAGAGGCTTAATCAACATACCAACTAAATACCACATGTGGTCATTTTGTAGATTCTACTTCAAATAAATAAACCAAAAAAGGAATTTTAGATTAAAAAAATTTAAAAGAACACAGGTTGGGTATTAACTGAAGGTAAGATGAATGTTCATACATGGCTAGTGAAATGCAAACTGCTTCGCTACTTCAGAAAACCGTTTGGCAATATTTTATAAAGTTAAACATACACCCACTACAGAAACCGGCAATTCCACTTCTGGGTATTTACCCAAGGGAAATAAAAATTGATGTTCACTCAAAAACCTATATGTGAGTGTTTGTAGTGACTTTATTCATAATTGCCTACATGGGAACTACCCAAATGTCCCTGCACAGATAAATGAATAAATGATCTGCAGTACAGCCATACAATCAAATCCTACTGATAAACTCCACGACATGGATGAATTGCAAATGCAATGTGTTAAGTGAGAGAAGCATTCAAAAGGCTTAAAAATAGCACATCGAACAATAGAACAAATAGAGACAAGAAATAAACCCAAGCATATCCTTTTCAACAGATCAGTGGACAGGATATGAGGTGGAGCTTTGGGGAAGTTATTAGGTCATGAGGGTTGTGCCCTCATAAATAGATAAGTACCTTGTAAGAGGGACTCCAGAGAGCTCTCTTGCCCACTCTCAGCCACATAAGGATACAAGGAGAAGTCAGCAGTCAGCAAGAAGCTTCTCTTCCCTCTCTGATCTTGCCAAAGTCCCAGGATCAGCTCTGCTCGACTCTGATTGAATCAAATGGACATCTGTGAACCAATCATTGTAGCTAAAAGAGTACAATGCTCTGAATGGTTAGATCTGCATCACATGTCCACTCTGTATTAGTTAGCTATTGCTGCATAACAAATTACCCTGAAATTTAGCAGATTAAGTTTTACTATCTCATAGTTTCTATGGGTCAGGAATCTAGGTATTGCTTATTTGGATTCTCTGTTTCCCACTCTTTAATGAGGCTGTTATCAAGGGGTTGGCCCTGGGTCCAAAGTCTCATCTGAAGTTCAAGTAGGAAAGAATCCACTTCCAAGCTCTCTCAGTGGTTGCTAGTAGTATTCACCTCCTGGAAGGATGTTGGACTAGGGGATGGGATCCTCACTGGCTGTGCCTGTCAGCTGTTGCTTCAACATTGCTCCTAGTTTCTGCCTCATTTGCTTTCCCACCAACCAGCTCACTTGATCACAATATGCAAGCTGAGAGGGAAATAGAGATAGTCCACTAATAAAGCAGAGGCACAATCTTCACAACTTCATCCCATTACTTTTGCGGTATTCTTTTTTGGGGAGGGGGGAGACAGAGTTTCACTTTGTCACCATTGGTAGAGTGCCATGGAGTCATAGGTCACAGCAACAAATTCTTGGGCTCAAGTGATTCTATTGCCTCAGCCTCCTAAGTAACTGGGACTACAGGTGCCCGCCAAGACACCCAGCTGTTTTTCAGCTATTTTTAGGGACGGGGTCTCACTCTGGCACAGGCCGGTCTCAAATTCCTGAGCTCACGCAATCCACCTGCCTCAGCCTCCCAGAGTGCTAGTATTACAGTAATGAGCCACCACACCAGTCTTATGCAGTATTCTGTTGATAAGAAGCCAATCATTAGGTTCAGTCCATACTCAAGAAGAAGGGATAACATAGGTTGTGAATACAAAAAAGACAGAGGTCACAGGGCCATTTAAGAAGCCTACACTGGGCACGGTGGCTCACACCTTTAATCCTAGCACTCTTAGGAGTCCAAAGTGAGAAGATTCCTTGAGCTCAGGAGTTTGAAACCAGTCTGAGCAAGAGCTGCATGACTTAGAAACAACAGAAATTTGTTTCTATTAAAAATAGAAAATATTAACCAGGTGTTAGTGTGGACACCTATAGTTCCAGTTACTTGGGTGGCTGAGGCTGGAGGACCTCATGAGCCCAGGAGTTTGAGGTTACTGTAAGCTTGCCTGAGACCATACCACTCTAGTCTGGGGCAATACAGTGAGGCTCTGACTCCAAAGAAAAAAAAGGAAGTCTGTTTATCATACATCTATATAAGCCAGAGGGGGAATCACCTCCTCCCAGACTACATGAGGGGTGTACAGAGAGTAACTCCCCAAAGAATATTGGGTTGCTTTTACCAGAAGAAGACAGAATGGGTCTACAACAAATTTCCTTGCAATGGACTAAAAGTTTGTGCTCACTCCCCCCAATTCAAATATTTAACTCCTAATTCCCAATGTGATGGTATGAAGAGGTGGGGCTTTGGGGAAGTGATTAGGTCATGAGGGTTGTGCCCTCATAAATAGATAAGTGCCTTATAAGAGGGACCCCAGAGAGCTCTCTTGCCCACTCTCAGCCACATAAGGATACAAGGAGAAGTCAGCAGTCAGCAACCCAGAAGAGGGCCTTCACCAGAACTCAACCATGCTGGCACCCTGATCTCAGACTTCCAGAGTCTAGAACTGTGAGAAATAAATTTCTGTTGTTTCTAAGCCACCCAGTCTGTAGTACGTTGTTAAATCACCCCCAACTAAGACAGTCTGCTGCTCTGCAGCTGAGGGAGTTTGCAAATAAATATCAAGATGGAGATGGGCATTATCTGCCTTCCCTGATTCTGAAAGGTTGTTCTAGGTACCCTTGAATGAAAAATGTTCAACTCACCAAATTCTCACCATCATTGAGCATTACTGGGAGGCGGGGGGTGTCTTGCCCTCAACTTCACTGATTTGAAAGTTTATAAAAACTCTTTTTTTTGAGACATTCTCACTTTTGTCACCCTCAGTAGAGTGCCATGGCATTATAGCTCACAGCAACCTCAAATTCAAGTGATCCTCTGCCTCAGCCTCCTGAGTAGCTGGGTCTACAGGAACCTGTCACCAAACCAGAGTAGTTTTTCTATTTTTAGTAGACATGGGGTCTCCCTGTTACTCAGGTGGATTGCCTGAACTCAAGCAATCCACCCACCTTGGCCTTCCAGAGTGTTAGGATTACAGGTGTGAGCCACTGCACCCAACCTAAAACTTTCTTTTTTATTTTTCTTAATTTCCTTTTTTTTAAGACAGAGTCTCACTTTGTCTCCCTTAGTAGAGTGCCATGGCATCATAGCTCACAAGAACCTCAAACTCTTGGGCTCAAGCAATTCTCCTGCCTCAGCCTCCCAAGTAGCTGGGACTACAGGCACCTGCCACAACTCTCAGCTATTTTTAGAGACGAGGTCTTGCTCTGGCTCAGGCTGTCTGGAACTCATGAGCTAGGGCAATCCATTGGCCTCGGCCTCGCAGAGTGCTAGGATTACAGGTGTTAACTTCTTTTTTTCATTTTCTTTTTATTTGTTTGGGTTCTGAGAGTTTGGGGGGGGGCAGTTCTTAGTTTTTTGTTGGTTTTTAGTTTTGAGACAGGGTCTGGATCTGTTGCCCAGGCTAGAGAGTGTAGTGGCATCATCATAGCTCACTTCAACCTCACACTCCTGGGGCTCAAGCAATCCTCCTGCCTCAGACTTCCATGTGGCCGGGTCTACAGGTGTGCATCAAACTGCCTGGCTAAATTTTTCTATTTTCAGTAGAGACCGGTGTCTCGCTCTTGCTCAGGCTGGTCTCGAACTCCTGATCTCAAGCAATTCTCCCACCTCAGCCTCCCAAAGTGCTGGGATTATAGGTGTGAGTCACCCCACCCAGCCTAAAAATTATTTCTACAAGCTGTTTTCCTTTGCAGCTCTTTAATGATAGTTTCACAACAATCATTAAACATGTTTGTTTAGTATTGCATTTCCTTTCTAACTGTTCTTCAACCATTTTGTATCTGCTTGCCTTGGAGTTCCCAACAGGATTAGAAAATTCCCAGGAGCAAGGATCATGTCCCTCTCAGGCACCCAGGCCAAGTTCTCTGCCCTCTTCACCACTGCACAAATGATATTTACCCGCTGATGAGTTTCAGGCTCTTCTGATATTTGCTGAGCTCATGATTCTTTCACAAGAGGGACTTTGAATCTACATAAAAATACATGTGTAACTAAATGAAGCTAGACCCACTTACAGAGTTCAGAAAGAACTGCGGCTCAGGTCTGGGATGAATAAGGTTAATTTAACATGGCACCTCATCATTTTAAAAAAGAGTGGCTCGATTCAAGGGGGAGGTAGGAATGTTGTTTTATTCTTGAGATAAATGAAAGATTAATTTTTAAGTCTTATTTAAATAACTCTCGAAGAGACACTGGAGATGAAATTACTTTTAATTGGCCAACTTAGCACTCGCTCTTGACTGCTCAAGTGAGTGGAATGAGATTTCAGTCTGTTTAAAACTTCAACTTGTCATCTTTTTGTCTCACTCTCGCTCCTTCCCGGTCCAAGGATTTACAACTCTTCTATCTGAATCAACTCCGACAACCTTCTGCTTCCCTGAACCAAACATGAGGCAGCATCTGGGATGGGGGTAGGTTGAGAAGGAGTTGGTGTCTGGATTTTTTTCTCCTTCAGCAATCATGAAGGTATATCCTCGTAGTAGAAACGGCAGGAAATAGGATCATATTCTGGCTTGACCACTTCCTAGCAGTTGACCTTGGGCAAATCACTTAGCATTCCCAAGCCTCACTCGCTTCATTTGTTAAAAAGGGAATGGGGGTCGGGGGATAGGGGCAGGCATGGTGGCTTACACCTGTAATCCTCACTCTCCGGGAGGCCAAAGCGGGCAGATTCCTCGAACTCAGGGGTTCAGAGATCAGGAGTAAGACCAGTCTCTTACTAAAAATCAAAAAATTGGCTGGGTGTGGTGGCAGGTGCCTGTAGTACCAGTTCCCTGAGAGGATGAGGCAGAAGGATCACATGAACCCAGGAGTTTGAGGTTGCTGTGGGCGAGGCTGATGCCACAGTACTCTAGCCTGGGCAACAGAGTGACTCAGTCTCAGAAAAGAAAAAAAGGAATGTGGGCCCTTTTACAGGCTCAGGCCTGTAATCCCAGCAGTTTGGAAGGCTGAGAAGGGAAAAACACTTGAGGCCAGGAGTGATTAAATCAATGTAAGTGCCCACCAACCAACGATTAGATTAAAGAAAATGTGGGGCTGGGTGTGGTAGCTCACACTTGTAATCCCAGTACTTTGGGAGACTGAGGTAGGAGGATCACTTGACACCAGGAGTTCAAGACCAGGCAAGGCAACACAGCAAGACCGTGTCTCTACAAAAAATACAAAAATTAGCCAGGCATGGTGGTCTGCACCTGCAGTCCCAGGTACTGAAGAGGCTGAGGCAAGAGGGTTGCTTGGGCCTAGGATTTTGAGGTTATAGTGAGCTATGATGACACCACTGCACTCTAGCCTGGGTGACAGAGGGAGACTGACCTGTCACGATCATTGTGATTGGTAATGTGCTGCATCTCTGGAAGAAAACCCTGATGTGTGGCATTTGCCAATTTCTACGGTGTGAATAACTCCCACTGCAGCTAATCTCAAGCTACCAACGTGAGGTCACCAAACACAAAGTCAGGAAGGGATGAGCAGTAGCATACCATTGTGCAGGTTTGTATTTCACAGAAATACAGCAGACATGAATAATCTCACTAGCACAGGGAATGGAGGGGCCAAGCATGGAAGCTCACACCCCCAGCACTTTGGGAGCCGGGGTGGGAGGAGCGTTTGGGGCCTGGAGTTCCAGACCAGTCTGGGCAACACAATGAGACCATGTCTCTAAAAAAAATTTAAAACTTAGTCAGATATGCTGTCATGCGCCTATAGTCCCAGCTACTGCGGAGGCTGAGGCAGGAGGATCGCTTGACCCCGGGAGTATGAGGTTGCAGTGAGCTCTGATGATGCTGCTATATTCCAACCAAGGTGAAAGAGCAAGACCCTATCCCTTAAAAAAAAAAAAATTAGCTTCTAATTAAAAAAGAAACTAAAGTAGGTAATGGGAAAACGTAATAAATTAATTAAGAAGTGAGGAATTTTGAGCATTATTACCTTTATCTTTCAACATGATTTATTTAATTGTAAGTTTATATAATTTTTAAAAAATAGCTGTGCCTCCTTGCTTTTGAAAATCCAATACCCTAGGAGACATGGAAGCCGAGGCTGGGAGTAGGGAGACAAATCTGCAGGTAACTAAAGTACAGTGTAGTTTATTGAGAAGTCCATTGCCTGGGTGTAAAGTGAAAGAGACTGTATTCACACCCTGCTTCCCTAAGTGGGAGGCCTTGGTCAGGCAGGTCCCCTTCTGGTTACTGCCACATCTAAATGAGATAATGTGGGGAAGGCTTTTAGCATAGCTCCTGGCACATAGTAGCAGCTCAATAAACAGAAGCAGCTCTCATTAGCAATGTGATAATCATGCTAATGGAGAAGTGTAAACGTTGCATCTGTACGGGAGCCTGCACAGATTAAGGTGCTGGGTTCAAGCCAAGGACAAGGAAGCAAGCTAGGGCTGCAGTATGAGCTGGAAAAGGAGGAGGGAGTTGCCTAGGGCAGATGGCAACCCAGCCTTTCAAGAAAAGAAAAAAGGAACTGAAATAGAAACAGGCTCTTCACTCCTCTCTCTGGGGTGGACACAAGGGACAGGACAGCAAATCATTTGGCTTAAAAAAATAAAAGCAGGTAAACAGGTCTGAGAAACTGTCTGCCTTCTTCACCTGCCAGTGCTTGTGAGCCTAGTAGACCGCACGCCGTTGGCCTGCAGAATTGTGAACTCACGGTGGTGGGAGTACGAACCACTGTGTGGGCAGGGGCTCCAACCAGAACTAAACTTCAGAAAAGATCTGGGGCTTGGATAAGGAACGGATTCGGTTGCTCAACCCAACCTATGCTTATCACTGATGACCCAGCTCAGTGTCCTCACTCGCTTAGATGGAAACACAGGACAACAGGAGGTCACCATCTCATATGGTCAGAGTCGAATCAGGGGGTAGCTGAGACTCTCTCCAGTGCACCTCCATCAGGAGACGTCCTGGGGCAGGACCTTAGAGGAACTTACTGACTCCTGTCCAGACAGGAGGAAAAGCGTGGCTCTCTGCAGCTTTGCACGCTTGCTGCAGCCTCACATCCCTGCCTTGCCCTTCCAGTCTGGGTTTTTCTTAAACAAGAAATTACCAGTGTTGTTAACTCTGAAGATACACCCAACCGGCTAGTCAGCTTGGCTGGCCACCTTTGATCTGTTCCCAGATGCAGCCATTACTCACTTCGCTACCCACTAACTTCCTCTTTGTGAGCAGAAAAGAGAAAAAAAAGCACATTACTGAGAGCCAGGCAGTTTATGCTTTACGTGCAGACTTTCATCTAATCTGCTCAGAACCTATGAAGTAAGTTTTATTCTATACTTCCCATTTTAGAGATGAGAAAACTGACCTTAAAATAAGACTCATTCATAGACACCTGGCTCCTGAGTGGCTAATGTCAGGATTCAAACCCAGGTCTGTGTGAATTGGACCCAATGGCTGCCAATGGGCCCAGAACACCCTCTGTTCCTCTGATGAATTATCCCTGGGTGAGAAGGGGGGCACGAATAGGGCATGGCAAGCCAGGTGCAATTTTTAAGGAGGCGCTCATTCTCAGGTTCACACAAGTCCTGTGCACATCCCTGACAGCAGGTGTCTCCTTAAATTTTGCTCCCTGGACACCAGCCCAACCCTAACTTTGGGTAAACACTGAGCCTTCCCAGGGCAGGTGTAGTAGCTCCCTGCCCAGGACAAGGTGGGGGGGGTGGCTCCCAGAAAGAAAGAAAGAATGTTCTGGATCAGAGCTTTGTCCCACAGCTTCTTTATGGCTCTCCTGCTAGAGGCATGAGAAGTAGCCTTGGAGAAAATTCGGTTGGAATTAGGAATAATGCCAGCAGAATTTTCAGTGGCCCTGGTAGACTCTCAGCCTAGGAAAGGATGCCTGAGCCAGGGTGTCACAGTTCCCAAGCCCCTCACCACAGCGTCCTTGCCAACCTGTTTGCTAGTTTCCAAGGAAGCCAAAGCTTGCCTTTCTTCCTGTCCAGTTCCTCCCTGCAGGAATGTCCCTTCTCTGTGAACTCAGTGGCACTGGATCAGACAGGCCTGGGTTGGAATCCTGCCTTCACTTCCAACCAACTGTGAGATTTTTAGACAAGAGGACTCTCCCTCTCTGTGCCTCAGTTTCCCCATCTGTAAAATGGGATCACTGATGCATGCTTTGCTAGGCGTATTCGTTTCTTGTGCCTGCTCTAAAAAACTATCCAACACTGGGTGGCTGAAAACAAACCGAAATTTGTTAACTCTCACAATTCTGGAGGCCAGAATCCCCAAATCAAGCTGTCCACAGGCCCATACTCCCTCCAAAGGCTCCAGGCGAGATATTGCCTCCCTTCTTCCCTCTGGTGGCTGCCTGAGCTCCTTGGCTTGTGGCTGCATCACTGCCGTCTCTGCCTCTGTCCTCACACATGGCCTTCTTTTCTGTGTCTGCAGTCCTTTTCTGTCTTTTGTTAGGACATTCATGTTGGATTTATGGCTCACCCTAACCCAGTATAATCCCATCTTGACTCTTACCTTAATAACATCTGCTAAGATCCTTATTTCCAAATAAGGTCATATTCTAAGGTTCTGGTGGACATGAATCAGGGGACAGTATTCAACCCACTCTACAGAAACCAGCCTGGCATACGACCCTTGGGCAAAAAACCCTTCTGTTCTTCCCTCCTGCCTTTTGGAGCCTATTTCTTCCACATGGAAAGAGTAAAGTTGCTTTGGACAGCAGCGTGGTTGGAAGGGTGGCAAACTTCCCCTGTGCTCCTAGGCAATCCCCTCTTCATCTGTGAGGCTCTTCTCAGTTTCTGAGTAAGTGTGAGGGAGGGTGATGAATCAAGGCCAGATGCGCCACTCATCTAAACTATACTTTCCAAGGAAATAAACTTTCCCAAGGAGGCAGCTGCCCCCTGCTATTCTTAGTTGGAAGAGTAGACCGCAGTGGCAGAGGCAGCTACGTTAATAACACAGGAAACGACATCGGTGGGAGCCCAGCACGTGCTGAGCTCTGGCTGTACCTCTACACATGCGGGGTCTCATGTCATGGTCACTGGCCACTTTGCAGGTGCAGAGTTGAGGGTCAGAAGAGTCCAGCAAGGAGCCCAGGGGCATGCGACCCTCAGGGGTGGCCTGTATTAGAAGGCTAAGCTGGTGGCACTGCAGTGATAACACATTGTTTGTGCCTGGCTGGGCTGGGTGCTTTGATGTGCACTTGCCCAACTGTGGCCACCTTGTGAGACCATTGTCCTGGTCTGCAAGTAAGGCTCAGAGAGGCTGGCAGAGAGGCAGTCCCCAATCCTGCAGCTATCAGAGCCCAAGCCAAGCCCAAGCAGCCCACACCCAGAGGTTACTTTCTCTCTGATCTCACATTTCCCCCTCTTTCTGACCCTTCCCTGCATCTGGGGCAGCTGTGGGAGGGGTAGTTCCTAGAAGGAGGGGCTCAGGCAGGTTGGGGGGGTCTTTCCTTCACCTGGTCTTCATTCTGCAAGGGATGAGAAAGAGCCTGGGTCTGCAGGGTACCGGAGGGTGGAGTGCCTGTGACTCTGTGTGTGTGTGTGATCGTGTGTGCACATGTGACTGTGTGTGAGCATGTGTACATGAGAGTAGGAACCTGTATGTGACTCTGTGTGAGTGTGCAAATGTGTGTGGGCACGTGGGTTGAGTGCGCAAGCATGAGTGTGTGTGCTTTTACAGTAAGGCAGCAAAGGTGTAGGAGTCGGAACTGACATTCCTCCAAGGTGGGCCTGGATGGGTGAAGGCACCCATCCCTCTTCTCTTCCTCCCCACCCCCTCCCTTCTCCCCTTTTTCCTCCCCCCTTCCTTCCCTCCTCCCTTACCTTCCCAGCAGATTCTATTAAGCAGCCCAGGACAAATGAAAGGAGTGAAGCTGGGCGGGTGCAGGCCATGGGAGGCAGGTCAGAAGGGGCTAAGCGGTCAGGGCACCGGTCCCTGCCTTCCCAGGTTCCTGAACGCTGAGGATTACAGCTTCGACTGCTGCTGTTTAATCAGCTGGTAGCAATTTAACCATTACACCCCAGTGAGAGAATCTAAGACATTTCCTATAGGAGGGGGAGAGGGGAAGACTAAGATGGGAAGAATGCAGAAGGGGGGGGGAGTGGAGACACAAAACAGCTTTAGTGAAAAGAAAAGGGAAAAAGCAAAAGCAACATGATCTGTAATTGTATCTCAATTTGAAATAAAGCTGTCAGCCCCCATTCACTTCCTTGAGCCGGGAACAGAAAGGGGTGCCTGATGCCTGAGAGGGTGGACAGACCTAACAACCAAGGGCTTCTCAGCTCTCTCCACCATCCTTCCCTACAGCCCTGAGTAACCCTCCACTCCTTCCAGGCAAGAAGGCTGCAGGACATTCTATAAACAGTATTGCCACTGGGGTCACCAATGCCGTGTCCATACCTGCTCAAACACTTGCTTGTTATGTGGTCTTTACTAAAGGTCTTCACCTACCTGAGCATCCATCTTCTCACTGCAAAACGGAGGTTACCATCTCACCCACCCCTATGCCGTTCTACGAGGGGATTGACATGGGAAGTGAATGGTTGTGCTTCACACCGGGAAGACACCATTTTTTATTATTATCCTTCTTCTTCCTCTCCTTCTCCTTCTCCTTCTTTTTTTGAGTTAAAGTCTCGCTCTGTTACCCCAGGCTGGAATGCAATGGCCTCATCACAGCTCACTGCGGCCTCGAACTAAACTCCTGGGCTCAAGCGATCCTCCTGCTTCAGCCTCCCAAGTAGCTGGAACTATAGTGCTACTACCACACCCATCTTATTTTTCTGCTTTTTTGTGAGGAGGGAGCTCATTGCTCAGGCTGGTCTTGAATTCCTGGTCTTGAGCAATCCTCCTTTCCTCCCTGGCTTCCCAGAGTGCTAGGATAATAGGCTTAAGCTACTGTCCCCGGCCTTCTCATTACTTTTCTTGTTATTCCTCTTGAATCCTTCTGCCCCTACTGCCAAAGGGACAAAATTGGCGATAGAGACTTCTTGGTACCTGAGTCTGGGAGGGTCGGCCTGGCCACATGAACATGGACTTTGAGCACTTCCAAAATATCCAATCTGACTCCTTTATTATTAGGTGGAACAGGGAAAAGGAGCCCCTGAAGAGGGGAATTATGGGGCCAGGACCCCACAACTGGTGAGTGAAGTGCTGTCACTCCCCATGTGCCAGGCAGAGAACATGTATCACTTCCTCTGTCCCTTACTGCAGTTCTACAAGAGAGACTTGCCCCATTTTCCAGATGAGAAAACTGAGGCTTGGTGAGGGCTTCAATGACTTCATCAGATTCAAATGAGTATTACAGTATTGGGAGAACTGGGGCTGGAAACTAAAAAGAGGGGACTCGAAACCTCAGGCCCTTTCTATGGTACGCTGAGACAGTCACCCCCACCTCCTGAGAAGAAGGTATTTGGTATCCAAATACCAAACCCACCATTCTGGCAGGGTGACCAACCAGCCTGGTTTGTCCAGAACTGGAGGGGTTCCGGGATGCTGGCTTTCTGGGCTAAACTGGGCTAAAGCCCTGGGCAGACCTAGGGTCAGCCTACATCTAGGTATCATGAATGTAGGGCCTCCATTCCGATCTCTTTTCCTCTGTGCCATGCTGTGTGTGGGTAGAGCCTCCAATTGCCATCACTGTGAATCCCCGTCGATTTTCCAAAGTAAGCCTCATGAAGTCACCTTAGGGCACAACGTACTAAAATTAAAGCATTAGTTAAAATACATAAAACATGAAACAGAGAAAGCAATGGAAACAGCTGAAATAGTATAATAAAACATGTCATTACAGCAGATTAGGATGAAAAATAGTTCTTGCATTATGCCCCGAAGGTTGGCAAACTGGGACTTTGTAAATATGTCAAGAAATGTACACACAAACGCACACGCATAGATATTTATGTACAAAATCTCAGAAGCAGTGGAACTGGCTGAAATGATAGAATTATGTGCATTTCGCGTATAGAGTATGCATTATTGCCCTAGTTTGTATAACACACTCAGATATATATGGAGGAGGGGACAGAGATTCTAGAATCTGCAGAGTGTCACCAGGCTCTGCCATTTTCCATCAAGAGTTCTCAGGGAAGGTAAAAGCAATCTGCACAAGATCAGCTTTCAGCCTGCCACATCGCCTATCAGGGGTCTCTCTCCAGACTTTTCCCTTGGTTTGTATGGCTCCTGCGCAGGCCCCACGCGACACCACATTCTTGCTGCTAATGGGTTCACAGTCTGTTTTGCCATATGGGGGGGGGAGTAGAATTTCTTAAAGGCAAGCAGCAAGCCAACTTTTACCCACTGTTACTCCTGACTGGGATTGCCTGACCCTTTGCACTTGGGGCCTGGTGACCAACTACCCCTGTTTGCCACCATCCTAGCACAAAAGTCTTACAACCCCCAAATACCCCTCAGTCCCAGGCCAACTGGGATGGTTGGCCTCCTACAATAAAGTCCCAATTCTGTGGCTCTCTGTCAATACTGTTCAGCTTCCTTCTAACTACCTTAAGTTAAAAGCAGACAAAACTAGTGAAATCACTTCAACCCGCTCCTGAGTCATGCTTCCACCACTAGATACAAAAAGAAACATCCAATTTAGGTTATGCGACTTAGCAGAAAGATATGGACTGTTTGTATGTCACCAAAGCCCTTGAGCAACTGTCCACCATGACCAACAAATTAGCAAATTGCTTCTGGGTTGATCTTTCTGGAGGGGCTTAGGGTCTGTTTTATTTAACTGGTGGGCATCTGTCTGGGATAGCCAGGCCCTCCAGAGTGATAAATTGCATCCATATTTACTCTTCTTCACAAAGCTAATTGTTGGGGGGGGGAGTTGTCTTAAATACCTTTTTGATGTGCTAAGAGCTCCCCATGAGGTAAATAAACAGACTGTTAGGTTTAGCCAGAGGTGTCTGCAGACATGAAATCTCCTGATTCCCAGTAGTTAATGGACATTAACCTCTCAGGCTTTCCCCTCTCTCACTCACACCCTCATCCTATAATCATTGTCATTACTTATAATAACATTTTACACTTGTAGGTCAGCTTTTCTTTCTAAGTGCTCTAGTCTTGCCTAATGAGTAGCTTTTGAATCTAAATAATGAAGTATTTGCCCTTCTTGGGTTCCCTCTTCTAGTGGGGAGAATGCTGCTCCTGACCTTTGCTGTGTGCATGCACACCCATGCATTCATACTGACCGACACACACACCCCCTCTGAGGTATGAATGGGAAATAATATCACTTGTCATTGCTTTCTTTTCAGGATCCAAATCATCAAGACAGCTCCCATTTTTTGAGCACTTAAAATCTGCCCAGTTACTGGCTAAAGGCACTTGGCATGCGTTTCATCTTCAGGACAACCCTGTGATACTTGAATGGGGGTAATCAGCCCATTCTACAGATGGGGAAATAGAGGGTACGAGAATCGCAGTCACCGTCTCAGAGTCACACAGTTCATAATTTACAAAGTGCTGTTCTAGTCCATGACTGTCAGCGGGGCACATCCCACCACCAAGCCAACTGACCTTTACCAGCTTAGGTCCTCCAGATTCCCCTGCCCTCTGACCCAGGGTAAACCTCAAGGAGAGGAGAGGGTGCCAGCGAGCTACTCCCAGTTGGCAGCATTTTGCTGCTACTGAGTCCTGGACAACAGTTACTCCATTATAGAATCCAGAAGTGTCATTGTCCCATGGGGCCTGGTGCAGGGTTGGGACAGTCTGGACCTGGAGCTGGCATCTCTCAGAGGAAGATGAGAGCTCGGCCAGGCTGCCCACACCCTGGCTGGGCCCTGCTATGCCTTGCCTGCCCTGGCCCAACCTGCTTCTGCCAGACCCCTGCCTCCCTATCTGGAGTCTATGGAACTTTCCCTCTTTCCAGGTGGGAAAGGGAAGAATGTCACTCTAGGCTGGGTCACAGCTGCCATGAGGGCCTCCAAGGGACAGGAGTTTAACTTGTCTTTCTAGCCCAAAGGAGGACAAGACTGGCAAGGAGAAGGCGAGCTGGTCCCCTCAGCATCCTTTCTGCTGGCAGCTTAAAGCTATTTGAGGCGTCAAACGTTCTCCGTTTGGTTCTAAGGTAAACACCACTTGGCTGGGAAGGGGCCTTGTCCTCAGCAAGTGTTTTAGCAGAACGCCAGAGACCAAAATTACATGCCTTCCCCTCACGGCTTAAAAAGCAGCCTTCAAGGGGGTTTTGCCCATGTATAATTCAAGAAGTGCCGAAGCTGGAAACTGCAAACTCTGTTGGATTTTCCTTCCCTGAGAGGATCTTTGTCTCAAGCCACAATTGTTTAAAATTGCAGTGTCGCATGCGTGGAATGAAATGGCTTTGACCCCTTGTTCAGGTGACACTTGTCAGGCCTGCCTCGTGGAGGAGCCTGCAAGGGGACACAGAGCTAAAAAACCTGAGCGGCTTTGGTCTGCGTCCAAAGTTCTTTATCTCTCTTTTTTCCTTTGTCCTTTTCAAGAACACAGAAGCACGAAGCAAATAGCTGCCTGCTCTGTTGGAAGCTGAGACTTGGAGGACAGGGCTGCTCCTCTCAGAGGCTCTGAGGACATCTTGCCGCCTAGGGGTGGCACCTTAAACACCCAAAGACTCCTCTGACAACCAGCTGAGCATGCTGTGCGGCTCCCACCCGCAGGTGACCACAAGGCCAGGACACTTGGGACATTGGACACTGAGGATTGCTTTTGTCTTATGGCTCTGCCAGGAACCAGCCCAGAGCATAACTGCAATTCCCAGAGGACGTAATCAGTCAGGGGTTGGCAGCTCTTCAGGTTATCTCACTTCCTAGGCCTTAGGGGAGGCAGGAGGAGACTCCAGAATTAGAACTGGGCTCAAATGTCTGCCTTGCTACTCTCTGCCTGTGTGACCTTGGACAAGTTGCTGAACCTCTCTGGGCCTTCTTTTTGGTCCATGATAAAATGCCTGTTTCATTGTGTAGATTAAAGGATTATGCATGCAGGGCTGCCACTCCAATTCAGCCTAGCGGGCACACTGTCTATGGCCATGATACCTGCAAGAGCCCTTGACAATATTTTATTTCTGGAAATAAGTGGGATGCATACCTTGGATATATACATATCTTAGATGCAAGAGTATACCTTGGATACATAACGGTGAATGGAATTGGGGCTGGATTATATTCATTCGTATAACCGTGCAGTCATGCAATATAATTTTTAGTGTCTGTTTATGGGAGAAGGGGACCACAAAGGCAAAAGTATCTTGGGACCCCGAAGTCATGATGGGGCCCTGCTCGGCACATTGTGATCACCTCCCTTTAACCTCACCCCTTTAGCAGGTGTTGGTGTCTCCATTTTAGAGGGGAAGAGAGATTTGGTGACTGTTCAGGTCACACTTGTGAGGAGCCAGAAGCCTTGTATTCTTTCATGCATCGGGGTGAGTGTCTTAAAGTCAGAAATTGCCATGATACCATGAAGGACAAAGAGAAAGTACCCTGGCCCAGGCTTTGTACAAGGATCCCCTACAGCAGGACCTTGGCCACATCCACCGACCACCTGTGCTATTAATTACTCAGTATTTTTCTTTAAATGAACTCAGTTCTTTTTTATGGCAATTGATGTTTTTTAAGAGAAAAAAAATTATAATTCTACCAAGATGGAAAGCTGGAATCATTTGCCCATAATTTTTTAAAAATAAATACCTAAGTATTAAAATACAAAAATGTTCACATGTGGACCACCTGAAATCATCTGGCATCAGTGAGGTAAGTGAGGGTTAGGGCATCAAGAATAAAGGTCAACATCATGTGAGTGAAGGTCAAAGTTGAACAAGTGAGGACACAAGCCTGTCTATATTATACATTTTACTATTTATTTATCATGGATGTTTTTTGTTGATCTTATTTTTTTTTTTTTTTTTTGAGACAGAGTCTCAAGCTGCCACCCTGGGTAGAGTACCATGGTGTCATAGCTCACAGCAACCTCCAACTCTTGAGGTCAATTGATTCTCTTGCCTCAGTTTTTTTTGGTTTTGTTTTGTTTTGTTTTTCTATTTTTAGTATAGACGAGGTCTCACTCTGCCTCAGGCTGGACTCAAACTCGTGAGCTCAAGCTAGCCACCTGCCTTGGCCTCCCTGCTAGGATTACAGGCATGAGCCACAGTACCTGGTCTGATCTTAATTTTTTCTTTTTTAAAAGACTGCATCTACTCTGTCATCCAGGCTGGAGTGCAATGGCCCAATCATAGCTCACTGCAGCCTCCAATTTCTGGGTTCAAACGATCCTCCTGCCTCCGCCTCCTAAGTAGGTGTGCACCACCATGCACACCTGATTTATTTTTAAAATTTTTTGTTCAGTGGGGGTCTCAAAATGTTGCCCAGGCTGGTCTCAAACTCCAGGCCTCATGCTGTCCTCCCACCCCCTAGCCTCCCAAAGTGCTGGGATTAAAACCATGCCCAGACTGGTTTTAATTTGTTTTAAATATTGCATTGAATATTTCATCCTAATTACTGAGTTGTTTGGCACCCCCTTAAAATTTGGGGCCTGAGACAATTGCCTCCTGTGCCTCACCTCATTCCCTGCCCTAGTTATGGGGCATGCAGAAGAATGTACTCCCCACTTCGAGAAACCCAGTCCCTGGCAGTGACTTCCCGGGCCGGAGGCTTCTTGGAGTAAGTCAGACTAAGCAAAAGGTGAGTAGACATGTGCCAGTGGGGGTGGGGGTGCAGAAGGAGAGCAGTGTGGCCCGAAGTGGTCTGCAAATGGATTTCAAGAACTATTTTCAAGGCCGAATTAACTTCCAGGCCTGGAGGGACCATTAACTTCTGCTCTCGACTCCCTTTAATGGACTGAACATTCACTCCCCACCCAAGGTAAACCGTTTACCTCGGCCTCCCTCACTAGCCGTAGGCCTGGTGTTTATAAAGCTATTTGCACTCCCCAGAGAAGGGAGACCGTCTGGTGATTGTTCCATCGTTAAATTAACTCCGTGACAACTCAGTCGCAGCACAGGTGTGTGGGGGGCGTCCCCATTCCTGTTCTCCAGCTGACCCACGAGTGTCCAGTGTTTGTAAATACCACCCAACACTGCGAACAGGTGTAAGGTCCGGTGGACTGAGCCCAGGCTGGGGCTGGAATGCAGAATTGCACCTTGAGTTTCAAGGGTTCTCAGGCCAACAGAGTTCCAAACATTTTATAGGCCCTTTCTAGCAAAGCTAATTAACTTCTTACTTTCTCGGGCGTCAGTAGAGCGAGTGACAAGAATTACCGATGTGATGAGTTTCCAAACAGCTGGAGGGTCAAGGCAGCCTTCTTCTGTGGATCCGAGGCACCACCAGAACCTCAACATATACATGTATACACCGTTTGATGTCATAAGGCTTTGAGGAAGCTTATGAAATGTGTAGCTCACCCTGAAAGAGGATTGAGCTGTTAAGGGTCTGGGAAGCAGGCTCAGCGCCCATAGCACAGTGGTTACAGCATCAGCCACAACAACGGGTTCAAACCCAGCCCAGGCCTGTAGTCCCAGCTACTTGGGGGGCTGAGGCAAGAGAATCACTTAAGCCCAAGAGTTTGAGTTTGCTGTGCACTGTGGCGCCACGACACAGGGTGACATAGTGAGACTCTGTCTCAAAAAAAAAAAAAGAGTCTAAGAAGCAGCATGGGAACACATTTGTTGACTCAGCCAGCATGTACAAGTACCTGCCAAGTGCTGAGCACTGAGCTAAATATGTATAAAGTCTAGAGATACAGTGGTGACCAAGACAGACATGGTCCCTCCCCTAATGGAGCTCACAGTTTAATTAAGAGACAAACCATAAACAAGCAGTGAACCAATTCCTATCTCAAAGAGCTCATGTGATCTGGCCTCTGTTTCATCTCCTCCCTGCTCCCCTGGGTCACCAAGCTCCAGTCACTTGGCTTTCTTTCTGTCTCTTGAGCACTTTCAGCTCTCTTGTACCCCAAGGGGAACATGCTGTTCCCTCTGCCTGAAGCACCTTTTCCCTGGATTTTCATATGACTTTCTCCTTCTCAGCTCTCAGATCACATCAAAAACATCACCTCTGGCTTGGCGCCTGTAGCACAGTGGTTACAGCGCCAGCCATGTACACCGAAGGTGGCGGGTTCGGGCCGCGCCAGCTAACCAACAATGACAACAGCAACAAAAAATAGCCAGGCATTGTGGTGGGCACCTGTAGTCCCAGCTACTTGGGGAGGCTGAGGTAAGAAAGTTGCCTGAGCCCAAGAGTTTGAGGTTGCTGTGAGCTGTGATGCCACAGCACTCTGCCAAGGGTGACACAGTGAGACTCTGTCTCAAAAAAAAAAAAAATCACCTCCTCAGGGAAGCCTTCCTTGACCATCCCATCTCAACTTCCCTTCCCTTCTCTGTCACTTTCTCTCCTTCTGACTTGTTTTATTTTCCTCTCAGCACTTATCACCAACCTAGATAAACTATTTCTTTCTGGGTTCAGTGCCTTTCTGCACCATTTAAATGTGAGCTCCTTGAAAGTAAAGCTCTTGTCTAGATAAAGGAAGCAAACAAAAAGTTAATAAGTGATTGTGACTTGTGACGCAGTGATCTGCTCCATGAGACAAAATGACACTGGAGGGTGTGGCAGGGGCTGGGGGTAGGGTGGTCAGAGAAGGGCTTTCGAAAGGGTGATGTTTAAACTGAGGCCTTCACCACAGGAAGGAGCCAGCCTGGAAAGGAGTTAGGGGTTACAGAAATTTCAGGCAGAGCAGAAGGTGCCTTTGGGAGAAAATACTGAGATGGGTCAAACAACCCCATGGACAGTAAGGCTTGGGTTTGAATTGTGCCTCCCAGCTGTGTGACCCATGCACAGATCACCTCCCTCTCTGGACCTTCATCTCTTCCTTGATAAAAATATATCAGGAAGGAAGCTTGAACTATTTTATAAAATTAAGTAAGATAATATATAGACAGACAGAATTTGGCTCCTGGTAGGAACCTAAAAGATGTTCATTTTTATCTCTTCCCCCTTCACACCGTTGTCAGAAGACACCCAGCTGTTAGAACTGACCTCCTTTAAGAGAGGACCCTCCCCATCTCCCAGACTCTAGCCTCACTATCCCTTCCCTTCTTCCAGCATCTGAATGCTGAACCCAAGTTGCTCAGCTGCTCCTGTTTGCACAGCCTACCTGACCCCAAGGGCCTCTGTCTACATCTCCCCACTTACAGCATAGGATCTTCCCCCACACCAGCAGCCAAGCTGGTACCAGATCCCAGAGCATTTAAATCCAAGACCAGAGTTCCCTCCCTTATGCCAGACCAAAGTTTAAAGCCAAGAGGCTGTGGCTGTTCAATACCAAAGATGCTCCTTACTCTTCATGGTTGACCCCCCAAACCATAGCACTGATCTACCCAGCTGGAGAACTGAGACATCACTAGCAAAATAATGGGAACTACCAGCCACCAAGCACAGTCAGGGAGCTAGGTATGCTGCTAAGTCTTTTGCAGACGTTATCTGATTTTACCCTTTCCATAACCCCTGGAGGTAAGTATTATATTCCCATTTAATAGACGAAAACATTAAAACTCAGAGGTGAAGTGGCTTACCATGATCACATTACTGCTAAGACATGGAGTTTTTAACCCAGGCTGGGGTAATATTAAAAATCTTTAATAGGCTCGGCGCCTGTGGCTCAACAGGCTAAGGCGCCAGCCACGTACACCTAAGCTGGCGGGTTCGAATCCAGCCTGGGCCTGCCAAACAACAATGACGGCTGCAACCAAAAAATGGCCGGGCGCTGTGGCGGGCGCTTATAGTCGCAGCTACTTGGGAGGTGGAGGCAGGAGACTCGCTCAAGCCCAGGAATTGAAGGTTGCTGTGAGCTGTGATGCCACAGCACTCTAGCCAGGGTGACGGTTTGAGGCTCTGTCTCAAAAAAAAAAAAAAAAATCTTTAATAAGCAGCTCAGCATGGCCACTGGCCAATCAGAAAAGGCACCAGCTGTGAACACCCTGCCTGGCATACCAAAGCCCACCAGCTGAACACTGGCCCAAGCAAGACTGACTCCAACACTTTAGGCTTCCCATTCTTGCCACCCTTATTCCCAGGGAAGCCACTGCATTTGGAGCCAAAATGAAGGAGCTCCCTGTTGGGTCAAACAACTTGGGAGTCCGTTAGAAAGCCAACCCTAGTTCCAGGGTATGGAGAATCGGGTGTGTAGCCAAGAGGCCACCTGTACAAGATAGTTAGTACACCACAAAGAAGTGGGCAAATCCCAGGAGCATGTCTCAGAGTCTAGACGTAGTCACACTGGCATGGCAAATCCACTTAGATGAGCTGAAGTTGGTGTCTGATAGGGGCCTAAAAATTTCAGGCAAGTGAGAAATGAACATTCAGGCAAAGGTTCATGTATCTAAGTTCAGTCCAAATTCTTTAAACAGCTATAATTCCTTGACTTCCATTCAAGACAGTAGCCCTTTGGTCAAAGCCCAGATCTACTAACTGTTAGCTTTGCAACCATGATCAAGTTGCTTAACTTCTCTATCTCACTTTCTTCATCTACAAAATAGTACTGTGATGGTGATTATGCAAATGCTACTTTATAAGCCCTGCAAGTAATATGCAATATATAAGTAATAAATAATTTTCCTAAGATGGTTTATCAAATATAATACCAGTCACACTAAACGATTCACTTTTTTCCTGGCACTTCTGTACTTTGTGTCAGTTAGGAATTATGCTTGGCTGCCAGTGACAGAGACCTGAAATAACAGTGGTTTAACACAAAGGTAGAGGCTTCTTTTCTTCTCACTTAAAAAGAAGTCTGGGGTGGCATGGCATGTTCCCCAAATCATCAATATCCCATGTTTATTCTGTCTTTCTACTCTGTTATCCCCAGAGCATGTTTTCTGTTATTAAGGTCACAAAATCATTGCTGCAGTTCCAGCCATCATGTCTTCATTCCAGGCATGGGGGAGGAAGAGAGGAAGGATGTTTTAGCTGAGTCCATCTTATCTTTTAAGGCGCTTTCCTAGAAGTTCCACCCAACCACTTCCTAAATACGGTTAATAAGAAACTGCATGGCGATAGTACCTGCAAAGGAAGCTGGGAAATGTAGTTTTTGAAAAATCTGGTCCAGGGCCAGGCGCAGTGGCTCACGCCTGTAATTCCAGCACCCTGGGAGGCTGAGGCGGATGGATTGCTTGAGCTCACAGGTTCAAGACCAGCCTGAGCAAGAGCGAGACCGCCCCCCCCACCAGGCATTGTGGCAGGTGCCTGTAGTCCCATCTACTTGGGAGGCTGAGGCAAGAGAATCACTTGAACCCGAGAGTCTGAGGTTGCTGTGCACTGTGACACCACGGCCTTCTACCAGGGGCCACAAAGTGAGACTCTGTCTCAACAAAAAGAAAAAAAGAAAAAGAAAAATCTGATCCAAGGCCTGGCACAGTGGCTCATGTCTGTAATCCTAACACTCTGGGAGGCCAAGACAAGAGAATTACTTGAGCCCAGCGGTTGGAGATCACCCTGAGCAAGAGTGACAACCTGTCTCTACTAAAAATAGAATAATTAGCCAGGTATGGTGGCAGGTGCCTGTAGTCCCAGCTACTTGGGAGGCTGAGGCAGGAGGATCTACTTGAACCCAAGTTTCGGGTTGCAGTGAACTAGGATGACACCATGGCACTCTAGCCTGGGTAACTCTGTCTCAAAAAAAAAAAAAAAAAAAAAGGCTCGGCACCCATGGCTCAGTGAGTAGGGCGTCAGCCACATACACTGAGGCTGACAGGTTCGAGCCTGGCCCAGGCCCACTAAACAACAATGACATCTGCAACCCAAAAAATAGCCGGGTGTGTGGCAGGTGCCTGTAGTCCCAGCTACTTGGGAGACTGAGGCAAGAGAATCATTTAAGCCCAAGAGTTTGAGGTTTCTGTGAGCTGTGATGCCACAGCATTCTACCAAAAGTGAAAAAGTGAGACTCTGTCTCAAAAAAAAAAGACTTAAGTTTTCAATAATAAAAAAGTAAAAAAAAGTATACATTGCCACCCCTAAAAGTTGAGTTGCTATAGGAAAGGGAGCAGAGATACTGGGTGGACAAGTAGCAGAATATGCATCTTTTGGCCCAAGATATTCTGTATACTTGAGATATAGTTTCACCCTGTTAAAATCATACTGATCCTTTGAGGCCTAGTTCAAATGCCACTACTTCCCCAAAGTCTTACCGGGAATCCTCTACCCAGCACACTTACTTTCTGAACAACACAATAGCCAAATGTGGCTACTGACCACTGGAATGTGGCACATGGGACTGTGAAACTGAATTTTAGATTTTGTTTACTTTTAATTAATTTAAGCTAAAAAACTAATACTGCATTCAGTTATTGGAAAACTTTATGTTTAGAACACGTGGGCATGCAAATCTACTTTTTCAGCCATAAATTTAATGGATCTAAATACAGACCAAGTATTAATACAACTTAGCATCTGAATTGGTATGTGTTATATTTACACAAAGATTTCAAAGACTTAGTCCAAAAAAAAAAGAATATAAAATATCTCATTGATAATTTTTTATATTGATTACATGTTAAAACAATGACATTTGGGGCATATTGAGTTAGGTCAAACATTTTATAAAATTATTTCCACCTGTTTCTTTTTACCTTTTTAATAAGGCTATTAGAACATTTTTGGGTTTGGGGGGTTTTGTGTATTTTTTTCCAAGACAAGAGTTTCACTTTGTTGCCCCAGGCTACAGTGCTGGTGGGCTCAGCCCTGCTCAAAGCAACTTCAAACCCCTGGTCTCAAGTGATCCTCCTGCCTCAGCCTCCCAAGTAACTGGAAGTACAGGCACCTGCCGCAACACCCAGCTAATTTTTCTATTTGTAGTAGAGTAGGGTCTCGACCTTGCTCAGACTAGTCTCAAACTCCTGCTTCAAGTGATCCTTCCTCCTCAGCCACCTAGGTGCTGTGATTACAGACATGAGCCACCAGGCTCAGCCCACGAAAACATGTTTTTATTACATATGTAGTTTACAGAATTTCTATTGCACAGCTTTGTTTGATACCTTCTGGTTTTGAGTCCATTGTTAATATTATATATCAGCCCCCCATTCCATGTACCATGGCTGCATGAGAGCCAGAATCCTCCTAGCATTTGTAGCTATCATTTATTGAGTACTTACTGTGTGCTGAGTACTATGTTTTGTTTTGTTTTGTTTAAAAAGGTTTTGTTTTGTTTTGCTTTTTAAATTATAGACTCACAGAAAGTTTCAAAAAATGTACAGGGCAGGCCTGGATACCTCTCAGGCAGTTTCCCCAAATGGTAGCATCTTTTTTTTTTAAGAGACAGAGTCTCACTTTGTCACTCTTGGTAGAGTGCCGTGGCTTCACAGCTCACAGCAACCTCAACTCCTGGGCTCAAGCAATTCTCTTGCCTCAGCCTCCCAAGTAGCTGGGACTACGGGCACCCACCACAACACTCGGCTATTTTTTGTTACACTTATCATTGTTGTTTAGCTGGCCCAGGCTGGGTTCAAACCCACCAGTCTTCATGTATGTGGCTGACACTGTAACCACTGTGCTACGGGGAGCTGAGCCCCAAATGGTAGCATCTTATGTAATTGTGATGTAAAAACCAGGAAATTGACATCCTTATAATTCCCAGAACCTATTCTGACTTCACTAGTTTTACTGGCACTTGTTTGTGTGTTCTATATATAATTCTATGCAGTTTTATCACGTCTAGATTTGTGTTATTAGCACCACAATCAAGATACAGGACCATTCCTTTTGCACAAAGCTCCCTCTTCCTACCCTTTTACATCACAACCCCCCTGCCCATAGCCGCCGGCAGCCTCTAACCTATTCTCCATTCTGTTATTTTGAAAATGTTATAGAAATAGAATCATACAGTATGTGACCTTTTGAGATTGGATTTTTTCTCCCCCTCACTCACCATAATGCCCTTGAGATACATCCAAGTTGTTGCATGTATCAATTGTTCATTCCTTTTTATTGCTGCATAATATTCCGTGATATGAATGTACATAGTTTTTTGTTTGTTTGTTTTGTTTTTGTGTTTTTGAGACAAGGTCTCACTCTGTTGCCCAAATTAGAGCGCTGTGGCCTCAGCCTAGCTCACAGCACCCTCAAAGTCTTGGGCTCAAGCAATTGTCCTGTCTCAGCCTCCTGAATAGCTGGAACTACAGGCACCTGCCACCACTCCCGGAATTTTTCTATTTCTATTTTAAGTAGAGACAAGGTCTTACTCTTTCTGAGGCTGGTCTCGAACTCCTGAGTTCAAGTGATCCACCCACCTCAGACTCCCAGAGTGCTAGGATTACAGGCATGAGCCACCACATTCAGCTATACCACAGATTTTGAATCCATCTTCCAGTTGAAGGATTTTAGGTTGTTTCCAGTTTGGGGTACTTTTGAATAAATCTGATTAAACATTCATGTACAGGTTTTGGTATGAACATAGGTTTTTATTTCTCTGGGATAAAGAGTGCAATTGTGCACTAAATTTTTTTTTTTTGCAGTTTTTGGCCAGTCAAGGTTTGAAACCTGCCACCTCCCCCTTATGGGGCCAGCGCCCTACTCCTTTGAGCCACAGGGGCCGCCCGTGCGCTACATATTTTAAGGTAACATTATTTCCTAATTTAATCCCTGTTGTGGTAGGCAGCATTCTAGAATCAAGGACAGGACGTGGGCTTTGAAGAAACACGCTAGGAATTGTGTCTTGACTCTACAGTCAAGACTCCCTCTCCAGTCAAGACAGTCAAGCTCTTCAGTTCACTCCTCTGTAAAACTGGTGTGTTGAAGGCAACTCTCCGGATCTGGGAAGCTGAGGGATAAACATACACGACATCTACACTGAGCATGGTATGAAACTCACTAATGCAGGTCTCTTTCCTTGCATCTCTGCGGTTCCTGGCACAGTCCCTAGGACATGGAAGGCGTCAGATCAACGTTTGCTCCGGGAAGGAAGCTGGGGGTGGGAGGTGGGACGGACTGAGACTGGAGCCCAGCTGGGTTTCAGAACAGGTGGGCGAGCTCACAGACGCTGCACACAGTGACAGCCAGGATCTGGCCCAGAATAGAGGCCGCCTGCTCTGGCTGGATTGGAGCCCCCTCTGCGAGTGATGGGTGGCAGGTGCGTGCTGCTCACTCAGCAGGTGCTTGTAGCTGACAGTGACAACAGAGGCCCAGAGTGGCTGCTTACAACCCCGGTAAATGCTTTCAGAACCTTCTCCTCCATTGCCCCCCTATTACCCTGGAGGCCTGGAGGGGATCTGGTCTCTTCTGTTGTGGATTGTCTGAGACTAGCGAATGGCCACTGTTTCTTGAACACTAATTATGCACCAGATACTGCATAAAACCTCCACACAACCTCAAAAGGGAGGGACTGTCATTTCCCCATGTTACACATGAGAGAATGGAGGATCAGAGAGGATTAACGTATTAGTTGCCCAGGTCTATCTGCCCCTAGCCTCCTTCATTTGATCCCTGTGCTGTACTACTCTGGAGTGACTCAACTGCCCTTCCTGTCACCCACATGCCACCACACTAACCACTATCACAGAAGCACAAGAAACCAGTAAGGCATCACACAAGGAAGGACTTATTGAGTACCACTGTAAGTACTCAATACCCATCTTTGAGCGTAAGGCTTGGCCTTAGGTTGGATGTACAAATGAGGACTCTTTTATTGGTAAGAGTCCTTCCTTGTGTGGGCCTTAGGTATCTTGTGCTTCTGTGACAGCTGTTAGTGTGGTGCAATAAGTCCCATGTCTTATGGGACCCAGGATACCCATCTTTGAGCGTAAGGCTTTTCCTTGTGTGTAAGGCTTATTACCCATCTTATCTTATGGGTCCCAGGATACTCATCTTTGAGCATAAGGCTTGGCCTTAGGTTTGATGTACAAATGAGGACTCTTTTATTGATTCAGCAGAAACTGGACTCAATTCAACATATATCAAAATGGAAATTCATTGGTTCTGATAACTAAAATGTACAGGGGGACATGGTTTCAGGTACAGCTGGATCCAGGGACTCAAACAACATCACAAATCTCCCTCTCTCTGTTAAGCTCATCTTTTCTTTGTATGGACTTCATAGTTCCAACAGCCTCTTTGTTTGTAGGGGTAAAGATGATCACCAACAACTCCATCACTGCTTGCTTACCAGTTGAGCAATCTCAGTGGGAAAAGAAAGTGTCTATTTCCAAAGACCTCTCATCAAAGTCCCAGGTCTGTCATTGGACCACAGGGCAGGACAGGTCCAGTTCTGATCCAGTCACCCTGTAGCCAAGAGAATGCAATATACAGATTGGGCAGATCTGGGGACACATGCCTTCATTGCTAGAGTTGGAGATAGGGAAAATCCCCCTCCATTTGAAACAAGACTGAAAATGAGGATGGGATGATTTCCCCAAAGGAAAAATGGGATGCTACTTCTAGGAGTTAAAATGAATTTGGGGCAAACCAGACAATATAGAGTTTTCCACCTACCCAACCCCCATGAAATGTTTCTGCTGTGTTATATCTCTGCCTGTGCCAATTTGGGGAGAAGAGACTCCCTGTGGTGAGAGATGCTGGAAAAATTCCCAGTGGCTTTAGGAGACCAAATAGGCAGTGTCCACAGGAGCTGCCAGACATTTCAAGAGAAATTGTTTGGGAAAATAACAAGCTTTCAGGGTGTGTTAAGCTTGATGTTATCTATTTTGTTATCTCTACTGAAGCTTTCTCTCTCAGCTCTAATAGACTTCAACTCTTTAGAGGTATTGAAATTGAGAACCTCACATGGAGGGGGCGGTTATCAGAAGCTGGCAAATCAGGGGTCTTGATTCTGTCTTGGACTTGAACCTGACAAAGTGAAGCAGGGAAAGGTCAGAGAGGCCCCCAACCTCCCATGCTTGCATATCTTTAAGTTTGGGGTCAAGATCACAGCCCAAAGACTCTCACTAGCTGAGGCACAGAGTTTAGCTCAGCCTGGGGCTTCCTGGAAAACCACTAAGCTGAAGAGGTTCGAGAGGTGCCCATTGCTCATTTAGAATTCACAGCTTCCTCCCATGTCACTTTTGTTTCAAATACCAGTCAACCCTAAGGAAAGGGACAAGGCTTGTCACACAGAACAAAATGAGCTTTGACCCTGAGTTTGCTGGTTCTCACTGTACATGAACACCTTTTTTTCTCACCCCCTCAACACAGGAAATGCAGGAAACCAGCACCAGCTGACTTAAGAGAAAAAAAAAGGACAAGGACACACATACACATACATACACTCACTCACTCACTCACATAAGCTTTTCAACAAGTCTCGAAACTTGCCCACATCACTTCTGGCCACTTTAGGGCAGGGCCATTGTGACGTCAGGCCGGCAGTCAGGCCAATGGACAGGTGGTTACGACTTCCTAATCTGCATATTGTTGTTACATTGGTTCAAATTTCAGTGCCCTTTATACTGTGGTGGTTTCTTTATGTTCAAGGTTATCCACACCAGGCAGAGGACAAACTCCACTTCTGGCCTTCCTGTCCAGATAGATTTAAGGATGATAATTGGGGCAGTCAGTTCCTTCTGGGAAAGGGGCCTCGTGGAGGTTACGAAATCCAGCAGGGCCTGGAAGGGGACAGTGTTGGTAATCCAGAAGGGATGGCTCAGTTACTCCATCTTGCCCATCAACCCCACCAGCATTCCTCTTGTTCGTTCCAAGTGATTTAATTGATCTGTTCTTTAACTCAAACTCGGTTGGCGCTAAAATTTGGGTGAAGAGAAACCAGACACAGTTTACTTGAATCATTATGCTTGGTTTTATCTTGTAGACTGATAACTCAGGCATGTGAATTGAACATGCAAATGTGTGCAAAACAACATGCATAATTTAAGATCCTCAAATTAACAGGGGAGAAACAATTGACTAACCTTACTGCTTTCTCTGAAGCACGGTCTTCTACAAATACTATAACCATTTTTATATTTATTTTTTTAGCTGTCTGATAGGAGGGCTTGTAAAATAGAAGGAATATGAAGCAAAGGGGTAGATGTAGCAATTAGTGGCAAGAATAATGTAGAGAGATTGTGATTGCTAAAATATAGTCAAATTTCATTTACCCAGGTATCATTTAATTTAGGCTTGCTCTAAATCACCTCAAATGTGCTTCTCTTTACTTTGGTGCTAACTATAAAGATGGCATCTGTATCTATTATAGTTCTGATTCTCTTGATTAAACAGGTCAGAAATAAATTATAACAGGTGCCCCAAATATTTCTTCCAAAAGGGAACTACCACTGAGAAACTTTGCCTTGATGTTTCAAGTTACTTCTAATTTTAAATATTTATTCTCCATGGTGTTCACAAACCAGTGAAATATGTCAGCAAATAAAATGCTTTAGCATGCAAACTTTACATCTTTCGGTTGCCAAAAGCTGTGCAGAAAACCCTTGTCCTGAACGTACACTGATTTGAACTGTAAACTACAGCCACCATCACTGTGAAAAGATATTGAGTAACCACAACAATGTGCCTTGCAGACCTCCTCATGTGATGGTTAATTTCATATGTCTACTGGACTGGACTTGGGGATGCCCAGGTAGCCGGTAAAACATTCTTTCTGGGTGAGTCTATTAGGGTGTTTCTTGAAGAGATTAGCATTTGAATCTGTGAACTGAGTAAAGATCACCTTTACCCCTATGGATGGGTAGTGTCCATCCCATCCATTGAGGGTGCAAATAGAACAAAAAGATCAGGGAAGTGTGCGTTTGATCTTTCTGCTTGAGCTAGGACATCATCTTTTCTTGCTCTCAGCTACTGACACTCCTGGTTTGGGGACCTTCAACCACCAGCTTTCCTGAGCCTTCAGCCTACAGAAAGCAGATTGTGGAACTTTTTAGTCTTCATAATTGTGTGAGCCAATCCTCCCCATCAGAAATCTCTTTCTCTTTATCTCCATATACCCTATGGTTCTGTTACTGGAGAATCCTGATGAATATAATGTGTACTTGACCAAGGGCCCCATATGCTGGCTCTGACAGCCCGGGTCTGCTGCTCCCAGCTAGTAACTGAGTTCAGCAGAGCTTTGGGAACTTTAGCTTGAGGATTTTCCAAGGGCCTTACAAAGTCCTCCCTAGACTTGGAGGGAGCACAGGACACTGCCACTCAATCTTCTTTATCTTTCCCATCCACCTGAGGTTAGATGGCTCTCCCAGCTGCCTGGGTTTCCTCCCTGATGCTCACACAGATATTGCCCCTAATAAAACCCCTCTGCTTTAAATCCCATTTTAGCCTCTGTTTCTGGAAAAACCAGGACTAACACAAAAAGTTTTGATAAGGAAATGAAGACTATACCAAGTGTCACAGGGAACATAGCTTGGGACTCTTCTTTATTGATAAGCTAGTTTCTTCCCTTGCTTGCTGTCCAAGGGGAAAGAAGAGAAAATATCTTCTCTGGAAAGCACAGGATATAACACAGGAGAAGCTCATCCAGACAGGAAGAGGAAGGGCAAGCATTATCTTGAGGGCTTTGGGCATCATTTGCATAAGACAATTATTACATCCTTTTACCCTATAAGTCTCATCTCTTCATTTAAGTAGACCTACCCCACTTCCTGACATTACCTCCTTTGCTGTTATACCTTTTTCCAAGTAATTAAATAATTTATTTTCAAAACATTCTTTTAAATTGTATGTATGTATGTATTGAGACAGAGTCTCACTTTGTCACCCTCGGAGTGCCATGGCATCATAGCTCACAACAACCTCAAACTCCTGGACTCAAGAGATCCTCTTGCCTCTCAGCCTCCTGAGTAGCTGGGACTACAGGGGCCTGCCACAATGCCCAGCTATTTTTAGAGATGGGTCTCACTCTTGCTTGTTTGAACTCATGAGCTCAGAGGATCCACCCACCCACGTTGGCCTCCCAGAGTACTAGGATTACGGGCATGAGCCACCATACCTGGCCTCCAAAACATTCTTTAAAAAAAAATTTTTTTTTAGTATACGTAATAGCTTTTAACAAATAAATTCTATTGCTAGAACCATTTACTCTTTCAGACTTTCTCTTCCCACACAGTTCAATTAGGAAGCTCATCTTACTGGGTGCCATACCCTAAGGGTTAGCTAAGAATAGGAGGGTGTGGGGAGAGAGAAACAGACCTTCATTTAGTGTATTTTGCTCTTTACTCTGACACTGCCTTACTGCAGGACTTTTTTACTATCTGTGTCTCCACGTCTCACCTTATCTTGTGGAGACAACAGCTTCCCTCTAATTTCTTTCTTAGAATTAGGGAGTTCTTTTGAAGTTACATTATCTTGGACCAGAATTTTCAGTCATCGTGTTTTCAATAATTCCTCCCCCTCTCCTTTTGGGCAGAAGCAGCATGTTCACTATGAAGCAATACTTCTTTCAAATGTTGAGGCTTGATAAAGTCTTCCTGTGTTCCTAAAGCTGAGGTGGCTATTGAGAGTAGCGACTGGGGCTCTCCACAGCTTGGTTATCAGTTCAGCTCATGTGGCACTCGTGGTTGGTAAAGGCAGGGGAAGCCTCTTGGGCCATCAGTGCCTTCTCCCCACCCCCAAAAGAGGAAGTGGGTCTGGTTTCCAGGCTAGGGAATTCTGGGGCAACATTTCCCTGGGCCTTCTGTTTGGAACCCATTTGGTATTTGGCATCATTTTCATCTTCCTCGTTCCATTTCTGATTTTTCTTTGTTGGGAGGTGCTCTTCTGGTTCCGAGTTCATTGCCATTGCTGTTTACACATGTGTCTCTCTGACACAATTCAATGCAATGACTCTGTAAGTCCAGGTTGCCATTAAATCCCTAGCGTCTCCACACAGCGCTGGACACATAGTTGCCCAAACATTGAACACAAATGTTTGATGAATGACAGCTGCCAGGAGAGATCAGGGAAGCTTGATATTAGGGACCCAAGCAGGTCCATTAGTATGAGCATACTGCTGTAGTTCCTGAGAGACCAGATGGACGCAGGAGAGAGAAGGTTATAAGATGCTCTGGATAGAGGTTACTGGATGTTGCCAAGTGCTAAAAAGCAGCCAAGGGTGATGTGATCAATGAAATTGCTGTGAGCCAGCATGGAGGAGGGAAGGCAGAGCTCAGTAACACAATTGTGAATTAGGAAGTCAAGGGCGACCTGTTGTCCAAGAGGGAACCATGAGATCACAGAGAATGGTGTGGAATCGTAAATTGATCTGGAGGGTAATATAGAGGTTGAGGCCAGGTGTGGTGGCTCACACCTGTAATCCCAGCACTTTGGGAAATCTGGGAGGGAGGATCACTTGAGCCCAGGAGTTTGAGATCAGTTGGGGCAGCATATGGAGATCCCATCTCTACAGAAAATTTTTAAAAATTGGTAGGACATTGTGGCACACACTTGGAGTCCCAGATGAAATGTGAGGATCCCTGAAGCCCAGGAGTTCAAGGTTATACTGAGCTAGGCTCTAGCCTGGGTGACAGTGTGAGATTCTGTCTAAGAAAAAGGATGGGGAGCAGGCAAGCTACCTAGAGGATATTAGGAACAAAAGCCAAGCTAGCTGAGTCAAAGCGAACGGTTCAAGACAAAGGCTGTGAATGAGATGACAGTGTCAGCTGTTTATTTGTATGGAATGTTAGCCACATGGCAGGAGTGAGACTTGCCAGCTTAAAAGCACATGGCTGGGCCAGACCCCACCAATATCTACAGTTGAACAGGACCAAGAACCAGCCATCCCCTAGCCCAAGCACACAGGACCCCAAAGCTCCAAGATGATTAGGAGCTTGGGATCCTTTTCAGGGAAAAGTCTCAAGTGAACCCCAGACCCAGCATAAACAGAAGGGTCAATCTGTGTAGTTCCAGGTGTGTGGATGCCACTGGAGTCAATAAGCAGCTCTCATCTCTACAGAACTGAGGTTCCAGACTGGGAGCCCATTGTATAGTGTTCACCCACCAGTCTATCCAGCCAGCCATTTCTCCAATCCTTCGTTCTTTCACGCATTAGGCAGAGAGAGATTGCAGTAACCTGGAAACCTAGTCCTCAGCATTGAGGTCTGGAAGTCTGAGCACAGTCAGGCATAAACCCAACTCACTGCTGGGTCTTTGAAGCCATGGACTACCATGTGGCTCTCAGGACGGTAGAATCGGCTAGAAAGTCTAGGCCAGGACTGAGCTAGTAGGCAGGGTTTTTATTAGACCCAGTTTCCATGGATTGGCTATCACAGAAGGAGGACACCAGCTACACACATGCGCGCACACACACACTGACTATGCTTCAAATATCCGTCTTGTTGATATCTGACCTTCCCAGTATAGACAACTCTTGACTGCCAATGTGTGGATTACCTACCTAATGATCCCAACACCTAGCAAACCTCCCACCACCATCACTCAATCTGTGCAAATTAGGTTCTGTGTTAGTCAAAGAAGAACATAATTAGGAAGGTAAATTTGCAGAATTCAAATGACATAATTCATGCCAAAGTCAAATAGAAATTATTATGGATTAGCACAGATAGCGAAAGGATGGAATCTGCGGGATGTGCTCGTTCATGCATGCACTCGCCCGCTCAGCAAATGTTTACGCACAGAGCTGGTGGGCAGAGTAGGGGCTCGAGTCTCTTGGAGTTGTAAGCCTGCTGCTCTGTCAGCTTTCCACCTTGTTCTAAGCATGAGCAACAAGTGGGCAAAGGAAGAAGGTTGCAAACGTAAGGCCTCACAAGAAACAAGATGTCTTAACCTATTGAAGCAGGAGGGCAGGGCAGGCAGTAGAATGAAAACCCCAGATCCAGTCAAGTGTCAGGGAGTTTGAGCCCTTATTGTCTCTGCCGGAGATCCATTCCTCTGTCCCCAACATGCTCCATCCTTCCAGGTAGGGCAGAGGAACTTCATTTTTCTGTAAAATTCATCTGCCTTAGCAAAGGGGCTCAGCTTCCTCTATGTACTGGTCCTTGCCTCACTGCCAGGACTTGAGTTCTAAATTGCTGAGCCAGCCTGATAACCTAACTCTAGACCCCAGACACCCATGGCTTGGTGTTTTGGTTTGGTGCTCTTAGCTCTGAATTGTCTATGATCAACACAGCTCAACCAATCAGGATTACATTTGGATGTTCCTGACCCAAACCATTATAGTAGCTAAACTCAAAAATGTCTACCTTTTTTACCAAACAAAAATTCTGGTATTGGTTGAGGGACTCAGTCATGTCAAAATTGCAGTTACTGTGGTTCTTCTGACTACTTGCTCATGATCACACAGTGGCTGCCAAAGCCCCAGCCATCACTTTCCAGATTTGAGGCAGAAAGAGGATGACAGAGGCAATATTAGCTGTGATTTCATTTGTCAACAAAGCAAAAAACTTCTGCTTAGATCTCACCAGCCAAACTGGGCCACATGACCAGATTGCTTAGATTCATCATGATCCAACCCCCAAGGCTGACACATTTGCTACCCCTAACAAAATTACATTCTCTTAGCAAGGCAGAGTGAGGAAATAGATATTGGGTAAGCAACTGACAGTGTCTACACAGCTGTCAAAGCAGCTAAAAGGCAGGTACCAGCTTCTCCTAATGATATTCATTAATAAATCACTGGGTGCTATCAATGATACAAGGTTTGTTTTTGTTGGGGTGGTGGTGACTATGTAGAACCCATCCCAACCTCTTTTGCCTGTGGTTGGGCAGTAGGCAGGGGGAAAGCTGGCACGGATAAATATGCATGACAGTATCTAACTTGTCTTGGGTTCCAAATGCTTTGAGTATGTTGTTTCATCTTATTCTATTGACACCCCTGTGGAGATGTCTTTATTATCTCCATTTTTCAGATGCAGAAACTGAAGTACAGAAAGCTTCACTGAACCCATATTCCACAGCAGCCAAGACTCAATCCATGGTATAGACGTTGTGGGTTTATGAAAAAAGTTTAAGAACAAGTTGCTGGCATAACAGTACAATAAGACCCTTGGCGGACCATCTGTACTATCCCCCTTGTACTGAGATCTGGATGTCCGATCTCCCTTTCTCATCTGGGTCACTCCCATTTATCCTTCAAGGGAACTCAAGCTGTTCCTCCTTAAGGAAATTTCTGGTGCTGTACATTTTGCCTGGGCTGGTGTATCTTTCCTGCAAGCTCCCTGCATTGCATGCCTGGCTCTCCCCTCTAAACTTAGTAAGCTCCCTGAGGACAAGAATCATGTCACTCTTGTTCCCTGTTTAGTGCCTACTGTCTAAAACAATGCTTGGGACTTAGCAGATGTTTGGTTACATGGTTTTGATAAGTTTGTGTTTTCCTTTTTTCCTTTTTTTTTTTTTTTTTTTGAGATAGCCCCAAACTGTCGCCCTGGGTAGAGTGCCATTGGGCAACCTCCAACTCCTGGGCTTAAGCTATTCTCTTGCCTCAGCCTCCCAAGTAGCTGGGACTACAGGCGCCCACCACAACGCCTGGTTATTTTTTGGTTGTAGTTGTCATTATTGTTTGGCAGACCTGGGCTGGATTCGAAACTGCCAGCTCTGGTGTATGTGGCTGGCACCCTAGCCAAGCCAAGTCTATGTTTTCCTACCACTTTAAAAATGTCAACGTCTTCAATGCCCACAAAAGTATCCAAATTACTCTACATGGTACAGAAGCCCCTTGCTGTTAAGTGAATGTATGAATGAGCTGATGGTGGGCCATTTTGGCATGGCGGAATGCTCGTTGCATTTTGAGTGACGAGGTATGACCTATAGATAATCTGTGCTCCTGGGAATTAGGACATGCCTACAAATACTAGGCATGGCTATTTAACACATCTACTGACATGATAGTCACAGCTACTGGCCAAGCACCCACTTTGGGTCAGGCACCAAGCCAGGTCCTTCATATACTTCATCTTTTTAATCCTTCCTGTGATAAAGAAAAGGCATTTTCTTTTTCAGTGGAAGTAAAAGAATTGGGCCATCAAAGTCTTGGTCTCGAGAGGAGAGGGAGGGATGAAGAAAGGGAATTCAAGAAGTAAGGGTGAATCAAAACCAGAAGGCTAATGATGTGTGTGGGTGCTACTCAGAGGGAACAGGTGGGTGCAACAGGATCTCTGAAGGTGGAAATTTCAGAAACATTGCCGTGAGGATGAAGGCAGAGCGAGAAGGAAACAGCAGAACCCACAGGCTTTGGTTGAGTCAAGGGCTTTCGGTCACACATGAGGCATCCGCTGGCCAATATTTGTTTTTATTTCCCCGCATGGTTAATTATTGTAGCCGGTGTCTGATAAGGCAGCCGCCCTCCTGCCCAGAGAGCCAGGGTTATCTGCAGTTTTATAGCCCTGTCACGCAGTAATGAAGCAGATAAACTCCTAGGTGGTGGTTGCTTGGTCAGTAATTAAAAACTCTGCTGAGAAATATGGGCAAGAAGTAGAAAATATCTGGCAGAAAGAGACCAAAAGAGAGGAAGAGAAGAAGTGATCTGAGCTGGGTCAAAGGCCCCTGGGCTTCCACAACAAGCTTCCTAAACCCTGGCTCAGCTCCCCCACTCCTACAAAAATCAATACCCTGGAGGGAGGCTTCAGAGCGAGGTGCTCAGCCCACATTTCCTCAAAACAACTGCAGGAGGTGGCTATTAGTTTATTTTTCCTGGGAACAAATAGCATCAAAGAGGCCAGTTAGGCTGGGCAGGCAGATGGCTCACGCCTGTAATCCCAGCACTCCGAGAGGCTAAGGCCAGAGGATCCCTTGAGCTCAAGAGTTTGAGACCAGCATGAGCAAAAGCGAGATCCTGTCTCTACTGAAAACAAAAAAACTAGCTGGGTGTTGTCGGGGGGCACCTCTGGTTCCAGCTACTCAGGAGGCTGAGGCGGGAGGACCACTTGAGCTCAGGAGTTTGAAGCTGCAGTGAGCTATGATAATGCCACTGTACTCTACCCAGGGGGACTGAGTGAGACTCTGTCTTGAAAAAAAAAACAAGGAAAATGAAAAGCCAGTTGACTCTTTTTAAACTTAAATCCATTGCTTGTCAGTTTTTATGTTAAGTATTTTCCATATTTTAATCCCAGGGGTCTGCTGTAACTTGAATTTTGTATAACTTTCATGTATCCCAAAATATTATTCTTCTTTTGATTTATTTCCCCCTCCCCGAACAATTCATAACTGCAAAAACCATGCTTAGCTCATGGGCTATACAAAAACAAGCTGCAGATTTGTTGCCTTTTTGTAATATATGAAAATGACACAAAATTCAAATTTCAGTATCTACAAATAAAGTTTTTAAAGGGCTTTATGGAGATAATAATTTGTACACCAGAAAGGTCTCTTGAAAGTGTCCTAGTCAGTGACTTTTTGTATCTTTAAGGGGGTACTTAAAAACTCAGTAGATAAGACATTTTTTTTTTTTTTGAGACACAGTCTCACTTTATTGCCCTCAGTAGAGTGCCGTGGCATCACAGCTCACAACAACCTCCAACTCCGGGGCTTAGGCGATTGTCTTCCCTCAGCCTCCTGAGTAGTTGGAACTACAGGCACCTGCCACAACACCTGGCTATTTTTTGTTGCAGTTTGTCTGGGGCCGGGTTTGAACCCTCCACCCTTGGTATATGGGGCCAGCACCCTACCCACTGAGCCACAGGTGCCACCCTATTACAATTTTTTAAAATTAAAATTAATGCCCCCTCTAAATCCATAATGAACAAAGTATCAACATTTTACATAGAGCCTGGTCAGTATCTCACAGCATACTGGAGACCACAGGGAAGGGAAAAATCCCTAATACTGATCCTGTCTTCATTTAAAATTTTAATATTTTGCTCATCATGGTTTTTTTTTCCATTGACTTTGATGTTTGAAAATATGACATTAAATGTTTATCTTGATTACTGATTTTTTTGTTTGTTTGTTTTTGAGACAGAGTCTTACTCTACTGGCCTGGGGTTGAGTGCCCTGGTGTCATTATAGCTCACAGCAGCCTCAAACTCCTGGGTTCAAGATCCTTTTTGCCGCAGCCCCTGGAATAGCTGGGACCACAGGCACCTGCCGTGACACTTGGATAATTTTTCTATTTTTAGTAGAGACAGGGTTTCACTTTTGCTCAAGCTGGTGTCAAACTCCTGAGTTCAAGCAATCCACCTGCCTCAACTTCCCAGAGTGCTATGATTACAGGTGTGAGCCACCATCTCTGGCCTGATACTGATTTTTTTTATGTCACCTTAAATTTTGCAACCAAAGAGAGGGGAGCCCCAGGTTATAGGAAGTGGTATTTAATGTAAAGGCAGATTCCCAGGACCCAGGCTGCCTTATAAATGACAAATTTTTCATTTATATTGTAAAAAAACATTTTAAGAACGTTACCTAGTTTTCATGAAAATACTTACCCTGCCAATTTAAAAAATAAGTGATTGCTGAGAATAAATATAAACCATCAAATGGTAAAAAGAAAATGAAATTCACCCCAAATCCCATCACCCAGAGATAATCTCTGTAAACACATTCAGTGTCTGCCCTTTCTGGTTGTCCCGTCTGCATCTGCACAGAGATGGACCAGTTTTCATTTTATATAAACGACATCACACTGAGCACGCTGTTCCATGAGGTTCCTTTTTCACTCAACAGTATGTCATGGGCATCTTTCTATCTCGTAAATACAGACCCACAGCATCATTTTTAATGGCTGCATAGTACTCCATCACAAGGATGCCACATTTAAATAATAAACTCCTTACCCACGAGCGTCTGGACCATTTCTGATAAGAAGGAATTCTTTCAAGAAAAATGAACTACTTCAAATGATTTTCAAACAACAGATTTCATCTTTGCCTTCTCTTCCTGGGTACATATGACATATTTTTACATGGCTGATATCATAGTGAGCATTCAATTTTATATCCTGCAATACTTAATGTATTGTGAACATTCATTCCCCCATGTTGTTTTATAATCTTCATGCAATTTTCTCTTATTCCAGAGGTCAGCAAACTTCACATATTCTTGATTGCTTATTGAACAATCTTTTAAAAATGTTTTAATAAAAACAATCTTAACTTGCTGGCCACAGAAAAACAGGCATCTGGCTGGATTTTGCCCATAGTTGGCCAGATTATGGGTCATTTTGTCACCCATCCTTGTCTGTATGCTGCAATGAAGGTCTCTCTGCATACAAGCTTTTTCCTTCCTTTGAACCATTTCCTTTGTATAATATCCCAGGAATGAGATTACTAGATCAATGGACAGCATCATTTTTAATGAAATATATATTGCTATGTTATAAAATTTTGCCATCCAGCAACTTGTGAATATGTAGGTTCACAAGTTCTTACAACCTCACCGGCACTTGGTGGTTTCAGTTTAAATTTTATACTAATATAGCAGGTATAATATGGTATCTTATTTTCATTGCTACATCTGGTTGTTCTCCAAGGGGATGTTTTTCATGTGTCCGATGGCTCTTTGTTGAGTAGTTTTAGAGAAGCTTCACATTAGCATCGGCTGAGCCCCTTTCTCCAGTTCAAAGACAGAATGCTCTTTGGCTCAGATGCGAGTTTGCATGTAACCCATCAGCCAGTTCTGCTGCATTCAAATGACAGAGAAGAGCCCAGCGAGGCCTTATATCTCTGTGGCAGCAGAAAGAACTAGAAAGTAGGTCGAGGAATTAATCCTGCTGGTTCCAGTAATTAGAGTAGACAATGGGGTCAAAAGTTCAGGCTGAGCCCAGAATGTCGCCTGAGTGTCTCTTGCAAGACCTGGACACATTGCCTCCTACGCTCTTCCCCAACACTGGCAGCCCCAAAGTGCATTTTAGTTTTCCCTTCCCCCACTTTAGGGAGACACGTTTGGCTTTTTCTCTCATGTAAAGTCCGATGGTCCTAAAGGCAGAAATGATCCTACTGAGAAACCTCTTCCCTTCTAAAGGGAACTCTCGAGGTTGTCTTCCTCCTTGTTTTTGGTAATGGGTGAGGTTAGTTACCCATTACTGGATGAGGTCAACACAAACTGAGATACTGCCTTTACTTCTAGTGTGGTTTGCATGTAACTTTATCCAGCACTACTGATGCACTGAAATGATCAACAGAGGCTAATAAGGTGGGAGTCTGGTAGAAGGATTTCAAGTGTGAGGTCAGGGTTGAACTTAACAACAGAGTCTTTCTAACACTTTCCTCCCAGGCCTTTTACTTAAAGATGACAAACTCAATTGGCTACAGAAATGGACTATTAGAACACAACCAAGTGAAGGAGGCTGTGGGATGTACAAAAGGGAGTGGCGAGTACTATGGGGAACAGAGAAGTTCATTCTTATCCCCAAAGCATTTACACTCAAAATTTATTTAAAAAACCATGGTTCCTGACTGGGCTCAGTGGCTCACACCTATAATCCTAGCACTCCAGGTGGCCATGGCAGGAGAACTGCTAGAGGCCAAGAGTCTGAGACCAGCCTGAGCCAGAACAAGACCCCATCACTACAAAAATAGAAAAATTAAGTGGGCATGGGATGGGCACCTGTAGTCCCAGCTACACGGAGGCTGAGCCCAGGAGTTTGAGGTTGCAGGGAGCTGTGATGATGCCACTGCACTCTAGTCCAGGCAACAAATTAGACTCTTATCTCAAAAGAAAGAAAGAAGGAAAGAAGGAAGGAAGGAAGGAAGGAAGGAAGGAAGGACGGAAGGATTACAGCCCCAGCCCAACAAAACATGTTTGCAAGCCTGAAGGCCTGAACTGGGCCCCTGCAGACGCCAACTTGTGAATTCTGGAACAGTCTGCAGCCCTTCCATCTCTGTCTCTGCATCTGGTTCCATGTTTCCATTTCTACTTCCCCAGCCTTCCTCAGCTTCTCTCTGCTGGGGCTCACCTCAACTCCATTGTGAGAAGAGCCAAACTTTCTGCCAAAGAATCAGCTTGGGGTCGGTGGGCAGCACTTCTGCAGGTAATGGTGTGATCTCCCCCAGATGCCACGGCTGTGGGCGAGATGTGGGTAATCTAGCCTGAACATCTCTAGTTGTAAGGAACAGAGAGCCACACAGCCTCACCTGAACAAGACAGGATTTATTACAAAGACACAAGGATGGGAAATAAAAACCATAAAGTTCTCCTGAGAAATAAGCAGGGAGTATGGAAGGGGAGGCATTCCAGGGCTGTGACAGAGGCAGATTCCCAGAAATGGGACTTGGGGGCAGGCAAGTATATTAAAATGGGTCTGTTTCCTAGGATTTAGGAGCATATGTGTCCTTGGGTTTAATAAGCACAAGTTTACGAGGGTTTTAGACCTAGTCCAATGAGTACCCACCAGAAATACAACCCACACTGACAACCGTGCAGGCACATTGACCCACCTGTTTTCCCATCCTGCATGTAGAATTCAATGTTCCACTAAGGCAGCAGGAATCAGTTGACAAAGCCTCATTAATTAAGCTCAACAAGCTGTGTGGCCACCAATTAAGAGATTCCTCTTTCTGTGTGCTGAATTAGAACCCCACACAATGAGCCTGGGGAACGAGAAGGACCCTCTCTTGCCTGATTCCTCAACTTTGTGTTTCTAGGCCCCCAGTCTGGGTCTAGGCTGGTGTTTGGTTTCTGGGGTCAGAGCTGGAGTGGGCAAGCTAAGTGTGGAATAAGCCAGAGATGAGAGCAAGCTGAATCCTTAGAGAGGGGAATGGTTAAGGACAATGTAAGCTGAGTGAGGTTCACAAGTCTAAGGAGAAGAAACTAGAAACATGAATCTAGTCAAAAAGGACTAGAGAGAGAGAGAATGGTTAAGATCATGCTGACTTTCCTTTGATTTCTTAAAAATACCAACCACTTTCCTGATTTAGATCTTTAGCATGTGATTCCCTGACCTAGAATATTCTTCACTTGATTCTTTGCATGGCTGATTACATTTTTGAGACCTAAGCTTTATTGTCACCATCTCTGTAAGGCCTTCAACAGTGGATACCATCAATTCTGTATGCCTAGCATTCATACCCATTTGGGGAGTAACAGCGTCATTTCTGGTGTATTTGTCAGCTTTGCTGCAGTAACAAACAACCCCAAGTTTAGTGGTTTCCTACAACAAATATTTATTTCATATTTGCACATTTCAGCTGCTACAGCTCTGCTCCACACATCTGCCATTCTGGGACACAGGCTGAAGGAGCAGCTAGTATTTGGGACATGCTGCCCTTATGACAGATGGGAAACAG